>VDFB02329943.1:0-13775 GCA_007258455.2 Sequoia sempervirens | reverse complement strand
TGATGATCCTAGGCCTCTTTTTGATGATGAAAAAAGTGATGAGTATGACTATAATAATGAAAATATGAAAACTTGTTTACTCAGTAGTGAGCAAATTTCAAATTTGCTAACTCTTGAATATCAGAGATATACACATGAAGGTGATCTTGAAGTTTTGTGTCCAGCTTACATTTGTTTTGATAGTGAAAGATCTTTGTGTAAGGATTCTTATGACTCCCTGTGCATTTTTTGGAATGATGGTGAAACCTTTGGTGTTGATCAAAAGTCCGGTTTCCATTTAGGATAAGGTATGTGATTTTCAAAATTTCTAACTCACCGAGAAGAAATTTGTTTGCATACCAAGGATAATAGTGGCTTAGCTTTGATTGGTTCAGATATGCTTGATATTGATGATGTGAGTCATGATCCAGTCTTATATCCAAATGGTAGTGTCAAAGAGGTGCAAAAGGTTTCAGATTTGTTTGCCTCAGACAGTATTGACATGACAAAAAATTTTGTTTCTCAAGAGAAGCACTTTGATAATGAATTTTCAATACAGCTGGGAGAATGTTTCACAATTCATAACGGTGAGAGAGATAATATAAGAAATTGTATCAAATATGCATGCATTTTGTATGTTGAATATAGCAGGGGTTTGTCCCATGATGATAAAGATTTTAAACTACAGGTTGGTGTAGGAATTTTAAATAAAACCAAGCATGATGATACTCTAAGAACTTGCAATAAAAGTGACAGGAAGGATTGCATGAGTATCTTCAAGAAGAATCTGATGAACTCAAGACAAAACTAGGTATTTGACAGGGGAAAGTATGGTTTGAGTTTCAGATCGTAACAGCTCAGAACATGTGATGATGAATCACAGAGGATTAAGGGTTGCCAGTGCATGGACAACTCTTGCTTGTCCTCTTTAAAATAATTTTCCATGCACAATATTTTAGGGTTTTCCATTCATTTCCATCTTGCATTCATTTTGTGTGCATTCCATCTTGCAATTTGTCCATTTCTAGTTTGCTTTTTTTTGTCTGGTTTGCTCACCCAAAGATTTGGATCCTTGCAATTATCTTACTATCATTCATCTCCATACGGAGCCACTCTTGGGACTATAAATTTCTGAAAAAATTCACATGTTGTCTACATTCATAATCTTCCAAGTGAGTCCTACCTTGAATGCATTTCCCTCTCTTCATGCATATTTTCTCCAATTTTTCCCATGTTGCTCCATAATCCATCGAGTCTACATTTTTCACATTTTTATTCTTATCTGCGTGACAACACTAAGGTCTCCCTGATCCATTCTTCTGCTTGTAAATGTCTGTGTTGCCTATTGGCAAGACATTTCCTCTGTCACAACGATTGAAGTTTATTCACTAGCAGCTATCGGCAGGACACATCTTTTGTTTCGGCGACAAAAAAGATTCATATCGGCATAAGTTATCCCATCGATATATGGTCATAGCGAATTTGTTGTGTCTTACTGATTAGCTCATATGGGCTTTCTTCGGCAGAGCTTGGAGTTATCGGCATCATGTCTTGGTGAGGTCTTCTTGTCTTGCCGAATGGCGATGGAGGGATAGTCTTATCAGCATAAGTTAGGATCTTTGGTGGAATGTCATAACAATTCTGTGGTGTCTCACCAACTTGTGCAAGGAGCTTTTGGTAGGAGTTGAAGTCTGCGGCAGGAAGTCATAGCGAAGCATGTATGTCTCACCGATGGGTTACTAAAGGTTTCTATTCAACAGATTTCGGCGTCTTGGTGAATAGGTCTGAGCTCGGGTGTTTCGGTATAACTCTATAATCTATGTGACCTCTCACCAACATCATAAAGGCTACAACAAAGTGGATGAAGCAAAGGCGGGAACATTTCGGTAAGAAAGCTGCTTGTGTCTCAGTGATTGGAAGGAACATAACATATGAGTTTTCAGTATGACATAAGGTTTTCGCTATGATGTTTCCTCGACTCTGGCGGGTCTTGGTGAAATGCAGGGGACAAAAGGATACTTCTTGACTTCAGCATAGCGAACAAATAGTCATGAAAAAAGTGAACGACACAAGGAATCGAGGAATGTGGAATGCCTAACGATTGATGATTGAATTGCCTTCGAAATACATTCTCGTTGTCTTAGCGACTATTCTATTGGCGATTAATATTCAAATACTGTGGGCTGACATATGGAATTTCATAATACCATTACAGGCTGACATGAAAATTGCCCAAATTCTGTGGAGGGCCGACATGGATTTTCAAATGATTTATTTTCCTGATGCTGGTGTATAAATATGCACCTCGATTGTAATTGAGATATCATCAGATTTTAGATTAGAAACAGTAGGTAGAGATGGATACAATAGAATAATTTTCTCATGTCAGAGACCATGATGCATGTTTTCAAATGGTGATTCCAATGAAATTCAGCTGGTGTGGCAGTTCATTTTTGGTATCAATTGTATGTTGAGTTTATTTAAAAGTATTGCTAAGCTGTCTCCATTTTGATTCTTTCTGGTTGTTTAAATTGACATAACAAGTTTATGCTCAGTTTTTCAATGCCCATTTGCTATATCTATGTGATTAATCTATTGGTTCTCTCAAGTAGATATTAAATCCTTTTTGTTGATCACAGTAATCAAGAAGATTCATCTGAATTATTAAAGTAGAGCTTAGTAGTCATAATCTTGCATGTTTATACAAGTTATAAACAGATCATATGCGAATAATTTGATTTTCATCTAGAATAAGTTGCCCACTTCTGTTTCATCTGACTCTGCATACCCAACAAGGCACTGGTCTCTGCAATTTCATCATTTTTATTCATTCAGTTTCTTTATATCTATTAATTAATCATTTTAGGTTTTAGATCAGAAGATTTCTATCAAGTTTGATTTCATTTGTTCACTCTCATCTGCCCTTGTGGAAAAAGCATTTCAGAAGGATAAATCATAAGTTAATTCTTCTTCATTCAGTAAGGTACAACTACCTAGGTTTAGCAGCACCTGAAGAGTAGAAGGTTGAGTTCTCTTGACCTTATCTGTTACCCTAAAATGTATCAAGAGATTAGCAGCCTCTTGAGGCATTCAGCCTGTGTTTTTGAGAGCTAACAAATTGGCAACTCTATTAGTGACTATATCAGAAAATTCGGTTGAACACCACATTATAGAGTCATTGGAGGAAAAGTTGTAATTTGAGAAATCTCAGAAAGAGTGATTCCGCTGGGAAAAAGATCAGAAATAATGATTTTCCTACTTTTGGAAAAGTAGGTTGTGACTCTGAAAGAATTGTTGCAGCTGTTAATCATGAATGGAAGAAGATCTCAGTTGAGGGGAGGTCATACTGGAGCTCCTCCTAGTAGCAGTAGGTTGACATACAATGATCTGAAAATGGAGGGTAATCAGATTGGACCTATTGATAATGATACTCCTCAAGTTGATTATGAATCTTTAACTTATGAAGAGGTTAAAGCACTGTATGAGTCTCAGAGAAAGGAAATAGAAGAATGGAAAAGGCTACAATTGGACCACCAACCGTTACAATTAGGAGAATTCTGCAATGAAGATGAATACACAAATGTGGGAAGGTGTTGGGACCCTCGAGCGCCTGATATTACAAATGGAAATTTCTACAATGGAGGCGATACATATCATCCACAACATAGCACTTATCCACCACAACCATCAAAGCAAGTAAGTGTTTATCTAGTCCCTCCTCGACAAAGATTGGGAAGTTATCAAGAATGTCAATGTGATCAGTGTCAAGTGCAATGTCAATGTGATTAGTGTCAAATGCAGCACAAATCTAGCCCACTTAGAGATTTTAGTCAGAATTTGCAGCAATATGTATGCCAGGATCAACAACTTGAAGTAGAAGAAGATGAGTATACTCGAAGCCAGGACTCCATCACAGAATCAGAGTGCAGATTTTCCCCTTTGGATGCATTTTTTCACATAAGGATGTATGAAGGAGAGGATTTGGGTTCTCTGTACAATAGAATGATAGATATCTATTTGCAGAGACCTTCTCATTGTAGGCCAACAAGGGCCATGTTTGTTGAGAAATTTGTAAGAGCATTGGAGCCTGAATCATCCTATTGGTTTGAATCGTCAATACAGTATGCCTTTGATGTAGTGAATAAATTCATCGATGCCATGGAGGAGAAAAGGTATGAGAAAACTATCAATGTTGAATCCAATTGTTATATTTCTGATGAGTATAGAGGAATTGATCAAACAACGCATCCAGTAGAAAATGAAACATGTACAAGTCAAGATGGGTCCTGTGATTGCTTGCATGATGAAGATGAAGGTACACGATATCTCTCTTGCATAATAGACTATGATAGGGAGGGCAGTGTGTGTTATGAGGGATCCAGTGAATATTCAGATTGTGAAGATGCATCTGAGGATTTTGATCTGCAATCAAGGGATCCTTCTACCTCTTATGAAGATCAGGATGAAGAGGTAATGGGAAATGTCAATTCATTTGATAGTGAATATATAATACCTCCAGCTGCAGTTGAAAGCTATGAAGATACATTTGATGAAAAGGAGGTTTGTACATCTAAAAATGATTTCCAAGCTTTTTCAAAGCCATTGTATGATGAAGAGATAAATGAAGATCAGATTATGTTTTGCAAAGGTGTGCCCAAGAATGAGTTTCAGGTATTTTTAGATCCACTTGATGTTGAGCAAAAGGTATTTTTTAAACAAAGGGATGGAATGAATGACTGTGCTAGTAATGTTTTTGATTTTTTATTCTTTCATGATCCTGGGCCTCTTTTTGATGATGACAAAAGTGATGAGTATGACTGTAATATTGAAAATATGG
Organism: Sequoia sempervirens; assembly: GCA_007258455.2. Taxonomy (NCBI): domain Eukaryota; kingdom Viridiplantae; phylum Streptophyta; class Pinopsida; order Cupressales; family Cupressaceae; genus Sequoia; species Sequoia sempervirens. Next base: position 8,959 of record VDFB02329943.1, on the reverse strand, counting down.
AAGCTTGTTTACTCAGTAGTGAGCAAATTTCATATTTGATAACTCTTGACTATCAAATATATACACATGAAGGTGATCTTGAAGTTTTGTGTCCAGCTTACATTTGTTTTGACAGTGAAGGATCTTTATGTAAAGATTCTTATGACTCCCTATGCATTTCTTGGAATGATGGTGAAACCTTTGGTGTTGATCAAAACTCTGTTTCCATTCAGGATGAGGTATGTGATTTTGAAATTTCTAACTCATGTGGAGAAGACATTTGTTTGCATACCAAGGATGATAGTGGTTCAGCTTTGATTGGTTCGTATATGCTTGATATTGATGATGTGAGTCATGATCCAGTCTTGTCTCCAAATGGTAGTGTCAAAGAGGTGCAAAAGGTTTCATATTTGTTTGCCTCAGACAACATTTATATTACATAATTTTTTATTTCTCAAGAGAAGCACTTTGATAATGCATTTTCAATACAACTAGGAGAATGTTTCACAATTCATAACAGTGAGAGAGATAATATAAGAAATTGTATCGAATATGCATGGATTTTGTATGTTGAATATAGCAGGGGTTTCTCCCATGATGATAAAGATTTTAAACTACAAGTTGTTGTAGGAATTTTGGGCCAAACTAAGCATGATGATACTCTAATAACTTGCAATAATAGTGACAGGAAGGATTGCATGAGTATCTTCAAGAAGAATCTGATGAACTCAATACAAAACTAGGTATTTGACAGGGGAAAGTATGGTTTGAGTTTCAGATCGTAACAACTCAGAACAGGTGATGATGAATCACAAAGGATTAAGGGTTGCCAGTGCATGGACAACTCTTTCTTGTCCACTTTAAAATTATTTTCCATGCACAATAGTTTAGGGTTTTGCATTCATTTCCATCTTGCATTCATTTTGTGTGCATTCCATCTTGCAATTTGTCTATTTCCAGTTTGCTCATTTTTTGTCTTGTCTGGTCACCCAAAGATCTGGATCCTTGCAATGATCTTACTATCATTCATTCCCAGATGGAGCCACTATTGGGACTGTAAATTTCCAAATAAATTCACATGTTGTCTACATTCATAATCTTCCAAGTGAGTCCTACCTTGAATACATTTCCCTCTCTTCATGCATATTTTCTCCATATTTGCCCATGTTGCTCCATAATTCATCAGGTCTACATTTTTCACATTTTTGTTCCTATCGGAGTGATAGCATTAAGGTCTTCCTGATCCATTCTTCTGCTTGTAACCATTTGTGTTGCCTATCGAAAAGACGTTTCTTGTGTCACAGCGATTGAAGTTTATTCACTAGGAGCTATTAGCAGGACACTTCTTTTGTTTCTGCGACAAAAAAGATTCATATCAGCATAAGTCATCCTGTCGATATATGGTCATAGAGAATTTGTTGTGTCTTACCGATTAGCTCATATGGGCTTTCTTCAGCAGAGCTTGGAGTTATCGGCATCGTGTCTTGGCGAGGTCTTCTTGTCTTTCTGAAAAGCGGTGGAGGGATAGTCTAATCGACGTAAGTTAGGATCTTCGGTGGAATGTCATAACAATTTTGTGGTGTCTCGCCAACTTGTGCAAGGAGCTTTCAATAGGAGTTGAATTCTATGGTAGGAAGTCATAGCGAAGCATGTATGTCTCACCGACGGGTTAATAAAGGTTTCTATTGAACGACTTTCAACGAGAGGTTTGTGTCATCTTGGTGAATAGGTGTGAGCTCGGGTCTTTCGGTATAACTCTATAATCTACGTGACCTCTCATAGACATCATAAAGGCTAGAGAAAAGTGGATGAAGTGAAGGGGGGAACATTTTAGTAAGAAAGATACTTGTGTCTCAGTGATTGGAAGGAACATAACATATGAGATTTTGGTATGACATAAGGTTTTCAATATGATGTTTCCTCGACTCTGGCAGGTTTTGGTGAAACACATGGGACAAAAGTATACTTCTTGACTTCGGCATAGTGAACAAATAGTCACAGCGAAAGCGAACGAGACAAGGAACAGAGGAACGCAGAATGACTAATGATTGACAATTGAATTGCCTTCGGCATACTTTCTGGTTGGCTCAACGACTGTTCCATTGGTAATTAATATTCAAACATTGTGGGCCAACATATGGAATTTCATAATACCATTGCAGGCTGACATGAAAATTGCCCGAATTCTATGGAGGGCTGACATGGAGTTTCAAATGATTTATTTTCCTGATGCTGGTGTATAAATATGCACCCCGATTGTAATTGAGATATCATCAGATTTTAGATTAGAAACAGTAGGTAGAGATGGATACAGTAGAATAATTTTCTCATGTCAGAGACCATGGTGCATGTTTTCAATGGTGATTCAAATGAAATTCAACCGGTGTGGCGCTCATTGTGGTATCAATTCGTATGTTTATTTTATTTGAAAAGTATTGCTAGCTATGTCCATTTTGATTCTTCATTATTTAAAATTGACATAACAAGTTTATGCTCCTTGGACAATGCGCATTTATTGTACCTATAATTAATCTTATTGGTTCTTCAAGTAGAGATTAAATCCTTTTTGTTGATCACAAGAATCGAAGATTCATTTGGATTATTAAAGTAGAGTTTAGTAGTCATAATCTTGCATGCTTATACAAGTTCTAAAACGTATCATATGCCAACTATTGGACTTTGTAAATTTCTACCTGATTTCACAAATTTTCATCCCCCTAAGTCCCTTATGAGTCCTTATCGTAAGCCCATCTTCCCTTCCATCATAGCATTTGGCTTACATTTTGCATACTTTATCTTGTGTCTTCATCATGGCATGCATTTTTCACATTCTGGTCTGTATCGATGTGACAGCATCAGGGTCTCCCCGGTCCACTCTTCTGCTTCTAAATGTCTGAGTTGCCTATCGGCAAGATGTTTCCTGTGTCCTAGTGAATTGATTTTACTTGTTGGCAGTTATCGGCATAACACCCATGTTGTTTTGGCGATAATGAATACATCATATCGGCAAGAGTTTGGGCGTCGGTGTAGTGTTGTAACGATCTTGTTTTGTCTTACCGATTTGCTCGTATGGGTCTACTTCGGCCAGACTCATAGTTATCGGCATCGTGTCATAATGATATGTTCTTGTCTTGCCAACCCGCGTGTTGAGGATTCTCTTCGGCCTAGCACATTACCTTCGGTGGAAGGTCATAATGATCTTCCTTTGTCTTGCCGACTGCTGACAATGGATATACTCTTCGGTAAGACTCGTGTGCATTGGGGTATGGTCACAGCGAAGGGGTCGGGTCTTGCCGACAAAGTTCAATATGTAGCTTTCTGCAAGAGTTCTAAATTCTCTTGGCGAACAGGTGTGCTCAGGGAGCCTTCGGTGAAACACTATGTAGTCTACGTAAGGTCTCCCCGATTGATGGAAGCTACAATGATATACATGATGGGCTTTCATCGGTAGGAGATACATAATGTTACTGTGACACTCAAGGGTGGTTATGAGCATTCGGTATAACTTGGGCACTCTATGTGGCCTCTCCCCGACATTGTATTGTCTTGGCTATATAAAGTAATACCGGGGCTTTCGGTATAACTCAGCGAGTTCTATGGGACTTCTCCACGACTCTGGTGGTCATGGTGAAGGCAGATAACACAGGCAATAGGGAAGCACGGGCAGCAGCGATCAACGTTAATATTTCCTTAGGCATACCTGCAGGGTTGTCTGGGCGATTTCCTCTGTAGATAATTAATTAAGATTTATACAATGTGGGCCGATATATGAAGATTTCTAAATGCTGTTGAGGCCAACTTGATTTTGAAGCCCGATTTCTATGGAGGGCCGACTTTTTTTTTTAGCATATTTTATTTTCTTAGGCTGGGTATAAATATGCCCCTAGATTGTAATTGAACATCATCAAGAGATTTTTAGATCATAGATAGAATAGGCATGGCTACAGTAGGATAATTTTCTCTTATTAGAGACTATGTGCATGTTTTTAAATGGTAGTTTCAATGAAATTCAGTTGTGTGGCAGTTTTGTTTTGGTATCAATTGTGTGTCGAGTTTATTGAAAAGCATTACTGAAGCTATCTCCATGTTGATCCTTTCTGGTTGTTTAAATTGATGTAACAAGTTTACTTTTGGTTTATTAATGCATATTTGTTATATTTGTGTGATTAATTGACTGGTTCTCTCAAGTAGAGATTAAATCCCTTTCATTGATCACAGTAATCAGGAAGATTCATATGGATTATTAAAGAAGAACTCAGTATTCATAGTCTTGCATTGTTTATACAAGTTATGAACAGATCATATGCCTACAATTTGATTTTCTGCCAAAATAAGTTGCCCACTTCTGTTTCATTTGACTCTGCATACCCAACAAGGCACTGGTCTCTACAATTCCATTATTTGAATTCACTCAATTTCTTTACATCTGCTTATTGATCATTTTAAGAGTTAGATTAGAAAACTGCTTTTACTATTGCTATCAAGTTTGGTTTCGTTTGTTCACTGTCATCTGCCATTGTGGACAAAGTATTTTAGAGGGATAATCATAAGATAAGCCTGCTCAATTCAAAAGGTACACCCACCTAGGTTTAGCAGCACCTAAAGAGTAGAAGGTTGAGTTCTCTTGACCTTGTTCTGTTACCCTAAAGCGTATCAAGAGATTGGCAGCCTCTTGAGGCATTCAGCCTGCGTTTTTGAGAGCTAACAAATTGGCGTCTCTATTGGGGATTATATCAAATAATTCAGTTGAAGACCACATTATAGAGTCATTGGAGGGAAAGCTGTAATTTGAGAAATTTCAGAAAGGGTGATTCCGCTGGGAAAAGATCAGAAATAATTATTTTCCTACTTTTGGAAAAGTAGGTAGCGACTCTGAAAGAATTTTTGCAATTTTTTAAACATGAATGGAGGAGGATCTTAGTTCTAGGGAGGTCGCTAAGCTCCTCATGGTTATTAGTGTATGCCACATCATCACCACGACTATGGTCCAATGTACCTCAACATCAACAATAATTCACCTTAGTGCCCCCTCATCAACATACAACAATGATCAGACAGTTTGATTTTTCAGGGATTCAATTATCCCCTTATCCAATGGATGGAAATTGGAGAAGTATTGTTCCAAAATTTACAGGGTGTGATGCAATCACTGCTGAAGATCATTTAAGAAGTTTCGATGCTTTTATCCAAGATTTGGATGTGCCCTATGAAGATTTACGCATGAGGCTATTTATGATATCACTGGTTGAAGATGCTAGAGATTGGTTCAAAAAAGTTTATCAGCTTGTCTGGGCTGATTCTCTCCAAGGATTCTAAGATCAATTCCTTGAGCAGCTTAGGAATCCGAGTGCACTTTGTGATTATACTTTGTGAATTAATACTTAGAAAGATCAAAAGTGATACAATTCTATGATTTCAATCAAGATTCTACAAGCGTATCAAAAATACCTCCTAAATCAAAGTTGCCAAATTTTGTAGCACTAAGTATTTTATTTAAATGCATTTGATCCTAAGGTAGGGTATGAACTAAGAAATAAATTCCCAAGAGATTTGGCTAAAGCACATAAGATGGCTAAAACAATTAAAAATAATAGGAAGGTTGTTGGGATAATCAAGAAAGAGATATTCCTAGGGATTTCAAAGAAGCAACATATATAGGAATGAAAGGCCAAGGTTGCATGACATGCCTTATAATACGCATTGGAAGGACAACAACCCATAACAGCTAGGCTCTAGAAGTGAGGGAGCTCGATCCATTAAGCAAGAAAGGAACCTATATGGTAAGTAACAATTAATTTTGTGGATTTTTAGATAAGCCACATTCCCCAAATCATGGTGTTGTATCCCAAAGAATACAGGAGGAGGGAATGCAGATGGAAAAAAATGAAGAAGATCACACAGTATATCTGGCTTCAGATACTTTGCATCAGGTTGAGGAGGATGAGGGTGCAGGGCTTATCTCTTGCACAACAGATTGTCACAGAGAGAGCAATGTTTATTATGAATACTCTGATGTTGATGATGAACCTGAGAATTTTGATCTGCAGTCAAGGGATTCTTCTACTCCTTATGAGGGTCTGGATGAAGAGGCAATGGGAGATAATGATTCATCAGATAGTAAGTATACAATACCTCTGGCTGCAGTTGAAAGTTATGAAGATACATTTGATCATGATGAGGTTTGTACATTTGAAAGTGATTTCCATTTTTTTTCAAACTTGTTGTATGATGAAGAGTTAAATGAAGATCAGATGATTTTTTGCCAAGGTTGGTCAATGAGTAAGTTTCATATATTTTCAAATCCGTTCTATGAAAAGGAGGAAATAATTTCAGACAAGCAGAATGATGGAATAAATAACTGCACTGATGATGTTTCTAATTTCCCATTCTCTGATGGTATTGGATTTATGTTTGATGATGACAAAGGTGAGGAGTATGATTGTAGTGATGAAAATATAGAGGCTTGTTCACTTAGTTGTGAACATATTGCAGATTTGTTTACTTCTGAATACCAGGGATGTGCACATGAAGATGATCTTGAAGTTCTATCTCCAACTTACTTTTGTTTTGACAGTGAAAAATCTTTGTGTAAAGATTCTTATGACTCCCTATGTATTTCTTGGAATGATGGTGATACTTTTGGTGTTGATCAAAAGTCTGTGTTTATTTAGAATGAGGTATGTGATTTTGAAATTTCTAATCCATGTGAAGAAGACATTTGTTTGCATGCCAAGGATGATAGAGGTCCAGATTCGAGTAATTCATATATGCTTGATATTGAAAATATGAGTCATGATCCAGTGTTGTTCCCAAATGACAATATCAAAATGGTGCAAAAGGTTTTGGATTTTTGTGTTTCAGATAGTGTTTATATGACAGAGTTTTGTATTTCTCAAGTGAAGCACTTTGATGAAGAATTTCCAATACAGCTGAGTGAGTGTTTTATATTACACAACGGTTGGAAGGAAAATGAGGAATTTTGCATTGAATATGCATATATTTTGTATGTTGAAGATAACAGAGTTTTATCTGATGATAGAGAATATAAACTGCTGAATACAGTTGGGAAGTTGTTCCAAGCTAAGTATGATGATTTTCTAAAAACTTGCAATAACAGTGACAGGAAGGATTGCATATGTGTCTTCAAGAAGAATCTAATGAATTCAAGACAAAACCAGGTGTTTGACAAGGGAAAATGGTTTGAGTTTCAGATTGTAACAGCTTGAACAGGAGAAATTAAAACACAGAGGAGGGTTGCCAGCGCATGGACAAATCTTTCTTATTCATTTTAAAAAAAAATTCCATGCACAATAGGTTTAGGGTTTGGTTCATCTCCATCTTGCATTCATTTTGCATTCATTCCATCTTGCTTCTGGTCCATTTCCATTATGCTCATTTTGTGTTTGGTCTAGTCTGCTCACCCATACATTCTGGATCCTTGCAATGATCTTACTATCATTCATCCCCAGATGGAGCCAATGTTGGGACTATAAATTTCTACCTGATTTCACAAATTTTCATCCCCCTAAGTCCCTTATGAGTCCTTATCGTAAGCCCATCTTCCCTTCCATCATAGCATTTGGCTTACATTTTGCATACTTTATCCCGTGTCTTCATCGTGGCATGCATTTTTCACATTCTGGTCTGTATCGATGTGATAGCATCAGGGTCTCCCCGATCCGCTCTTCTGCTTCTAAACATCTGAGTTGCCTATCGGCAAGACGTTTCCTGTGTCCTGGCGAATTGATTTTACTTGCTGGCAGTTATCGACATAGCACCCATGTTGTTTTGGTGACAGTGAATACATCATATCGGCAAGAGTTTGGGCGTTAGTGTAGTGTTGTAACGATCTTGTTTTGTCTTACCGATTTGCTCGTATGGGTCTACTTCGGCCAGACTCATAGTTATCGGCATCGTGTCATAATGATATGTTCTTGTCTTGCCAACCCGCGTGTTGAGGATTCTCTTCGGCCTAGCACATTACCTTCGGTGGAAGGTCATAGCGATCTTCCTTTGTCTTGCCGACTGCTGACAATGGATATACTCTTCGGTAAGACTCGTGTGCATCAAGGTATGGTCACAGCGAAGGGGTCGGGTCTTGCCGACAAAGTTCAATATGTAGCTTTCCGCAAGAGTTCTAAATTCTCTTGGTGAACAAGTGTGCTCAGGGAGCCTTCGGTGAAACACTATGTAGTCTACGTAAGGTCTCCCCGACTGATGGAAGCTACAATGATATACATGATGGGCTTTCATCGGTAGGAGATACATAATGTTACTGCGACACTCAAGGGTGGTTATGAGCATTCGGTATAACTTGGGCACTCTATGTGGCCTCTCCCCGACATTGTATTGTCTTGGCGATATAAAGTAATCCCGAGGCTTTCGGTATAACTCGGCGAGTTCTGTGGGACTTCTCCACGACTCTGGTGGTCACGGCGAAGGCAGATAACACAGGCAATAGGGGAGCACAGGCAGCAATGATCAGTGTTAATATTTCCTTAGGCATACCTGCAGGGTTGTCTGGGCGATTTCCTCTGTAGATAATTAATTAAGATTTATAAATGCTGTTGAGGCCGACTTGATTTTGAAGCCCAATTTCTATGGAGGGCTGACTTGTTTTTTTAGCATATTTTATTTTCTTAGGCTGGGTATAAATATGCCCCTAGATTGTAATTGAACATCATCAAGAGATTTTTAGATCATAGATAGAATAGGCATGGCTACAGTAGGATAATTTTCTCTTATTAGAGACTATGTGCATGTTTTCAAATGGTAGTTTCAATGAAATTCAGCTGTGTGGCAGTTTTGTTTTGGTATCAATTGTGTGTTGAGTTTATTGAAAAGCATTACTGAAGCTATCTCCATGTTGATCCTTTCTGGTTGTTTAAATTGATGTAACAAGTTTACTTTCAGTTTATCAATGCATATTTGTTGTATTTGTGTGATTAATTGACTGGTTCTCTCAAGTAGAGATTAAATC
>VDFB02329942.1:0-65434 GCA_007258455.2 Sequoia sempervirens | reverse complement strand
TTTATAACATGTAATCCTAAATGTATGAAAAATTATAGTATATAACAATAAAAATTATAAAGATTATTCTAATAATGGATTTATAGGTTTGATATAATTATGGATCTTGTTTAAATTAAATTATGGGGGCGGAGGGCCTAGTTTGATTGGCTAAAGCATCCTGTTGCAGGCAAGAGGTCATGAGGTCTAGTCTCCCCTCCATCCCTGTGGTACGAGAAGACGTGAAGACAGATGGAGATGCAGAAGTGGCGTGTGTCTGGTTTCGGGTGCATCATGATATGGTTCAAAACGATTGAAAACAGTAAACTCATGAAAATTGAATCTAAGGATGAGGACTACCTATAGGAATCTTAGTATGGTTAATTGATTGCTGCAGACAAAACATAATAACATGAATAGAGGCCCAGTGTTGGGCCTTGCCACATAGGCTCCTTGCTGTTTCTCAATTGGCAAATGATACACACTTACATCCTAATCTATGTAGTTTGTCTCTTGTTACATGTATAGATATCCAAGTAATAAATGACCGCATATTTTTCAGTTTTAAGAAGATCGGCACGGAAGCAGAGCTAATTTAGTGGTTTGTCATTTGAATTGGGTTAGAAGAAATCTCATCAAGACTTTGAACTTTGAGCTACCAAATCTGTATGTCCTGGAGGGGAATTGAATTAGTTGCAAATTGCTACTGCTATTACAGAACCAATAATCCCCCTGACAATTGAAGCAAAACACAGTACTCTGAAGATCTAGAAGGATTGGTGCAAGTATCCAATTTCGAAATGCTGCTTGAATCCTCTGCAAGTGATTCTGATTTTTCTGAAGAAGAAGATATGGGCCTGAAGGTAAAGAAAGCATTCCCTATTCCAGAATTGAACAGCCAATCATGAACATCCCAGAAGATTTGAACTTGAACCCCACTCACACTTATAATCTGATTGCCTCTAAATTTCCAGAGCAAATGCTGCACCTCCACAACAAGCTGCCCATCAATCTTAATGCTCATCTCTGGGTCTTTGGGACCTGTTGTATGACACTCTATATTGATTGCATGGGGTTGACTCTCTATCTCATGCATTCTAGTGCTTGTAGAAAAATACCTCCTCCCAAAAATATGTTCTTCTCTGGAGATCAGAACGGCTTGAATGATTGAGGTTCTGGCCTTGATCTTCTTCAATGCTTCCTCCTTCATATCACCCAAAAGCAAGATGACCTCTTCTTCACAAACTACTGCAACATAGTAGCCTTCTCGAGGTTCGGGGCTATTGATAAACTTGGCAGAGATGAGATTCCAGCAGACCTGAACCTTGGTGCCATTGACCTTAAAACATTTGGAGCCCTGTTTCTTCCTCCAAAAGTACCATGGCTTAAGGTTAATCTTGCACACTGATTGATCAGATGGCTCGTCCACTGATACACAGAGGCCTTGCTCCATGGCGCTCTTGCACCAGCTCACAGTAACCATCCTGCAATGGCCTGCTAGCTTGGTCTGGTACATGCAGCTCACAATATTCTGGCCCCCCTTAGTGTGGATGTCCCCCGAAAAACAAGAGGGTATTGAATCAGGCATGCTTTCTTCTTGCCCTTAGACAACAAAATCTAGTGCCCAACTAGGACTTGACAACTCACCACCTACTGTCCTAGTTACTTCAGCTTCCACAGACTCAAACCTCTACTGACTTGAAAATTTGGCAAAAGATTTAGATGCCAAGTGGACAATTCTCCGAATAGGTGAATGAGAACTCAAATCCAACCTATTAGCTTCCTTTAACTCTTTGCCCAACAAGGATTTACATGAACATACTTGTTCCAGCTTCAAGACTGGCCTATTCATTTCAATTTTGACCCAAACTGTAAAAATGATTTCAATTTTGATCCCAACCAGTGAAAAAGATTGGCTGTGAACTGCAAATGAATGAATTAATGAGAACCCAATAATCGAAGCAATGGGCTCCGAAAGATCCAAAGGCCAAAATGTTTTTACAGAAACAGACTTGCTCTAGAAGGCTCTAGAAGGGCGCATCGTGTCTCTAAAACATCAGTGGAATACTGAAAAGCCCACATAACCAAAATGCCTAAATTTTGAACACCAAGCAGCGGCAAAATCCCCCAGGATTTTAACCCAAATCTCCCTGCCCTACCCCCAGCCAAAAAAATCTTTACAACGCAGAACTCTCTGAAAAGCAATCAATATCTTTCTGCAAACGCAAGTTTAGCAGAATTATGTTGAATTCAATGATTGCCAAGCTAAAATGATAGTTCCCACAAGTACACTCACTAAAATCGGGAATTTGCAGAGAACCCAATTCCTTTAAGACTGTGTATTCAGGAAAGTAAAGCTAAGATTAAAAACAAACTCGTGGGTGTCTCAGGCATGATCTAAGATTTTGAGTTCCAGTCAGTGTAATGTGCAGATGATCAGTCAAGTCTATATAACGGCGCGCCGAAATCTTAACATCAGAAGTTACTGTTTTGGGTCGTTATTGCTTGAACTTCCTCGAAATTGCAACTTTATCCTGCGGCACCGCCTGATCTGAAGTAGTTTGCTACGTGGCTATTAATGTAATCACAATTAATTTGAAAATATCTGGGTCTTAATGTAATGATAATGTGAAGGGAGTCGGCAATCCGTGTGGGAGCAGTGTTTTTTTCATTAGGTAGCACACGTTAGGAATTTTGTTTCCTTGTTGCCATTGCCAGCTTCAGATTTTTCCATCTACACGAGGAGTCACTTCATGCTTTTGGCTCCGTCTTTTTGTTTCATTGTGAAAGCACTAGAATATTAATTTATTTATTTACACCTCAGTCATCAGTATTGAACTTCTAGAGCCTTCCAGATTTGTTCTGTCATAATTTGTCTTGGGACATCTGGATTTTTTTAGGTGTAATTCCTTTAAAATCAATTTTTTATACAATAATTCTTTTTGTTTGGATTTATTTTGATCTTATTGTTCCTAATGAAATGATTGGTATATAAGTGATGTGTTTTCCTAAAGAAGTTGGTAATTAACCTGAATTTAATCTAATCATATTTCTATTGTCCACACATTCCAAGAGTCGAAACTCAATCTATAATTTGTTCATTCATTATTCTATATGTCAAACGAACAACATGGAAATGATCTCCTAATTCTTAGATTCAAATTTAAATGTAGACCCGAGCCGAATCTTTTCCTACTAAGCATTATTTGTTGACTTTGAAATATGTGATTTGCATGCTGGGGTGTTTACATAATAGGACAAAACCTAATTTCATTTATCCAAGATACATGGGCTCGTATTTGACTATGTACATCATTATCTAGAAAACATCATAGTATGTCATTACTTCATTAACTCGTATCAACATCATAACGATAGATTAGGCATATTGCATGGTTTCTTGGTTTGTCTTCAATCATTTTTCAAACCATTAAATTAGATTCATGAGTTTGACTAAGAAGAATTATAGCAAGCTCCTAAAGGTATTCATTAATATCACCAATTTCCAAACACAGGTCTAGACATCAAGGAAAATAAAACTTCAAAAGGTGCACAAGTCATTTCTACAATTAAGTGTTGAATTCACAATTAGGTTCAAATATGTAGGTGCAAAGATTATTTTCATAGTGTGGTAGTGACCCGAGGTAGAGAACTTAACAATTAGCAATTTGTCAAAGCATATTAGCTCCAAATATTTTCAAAAACGATTAATTTAGATCAATGGACACAATCTTCAACAAAGTACATTATTGACACTTCTAAAACTAATTCCTTGTTCCCACTTTTGTCATTTCAAAAAAATGTGTTCAGTGCCATTACGATCTCTTCTAGAGTGAATTGCTTGTCATTGTTTGATTTACTGTTCCACCCTAAGACTTAGTAAATATAAGATGTTTTATCTCTTTACATTTGATCAACCTAATGTATCTTAAATTCCCTTAGGTATTGGCCTGTACGTTTTATTATTATTTCATTTTTAAATATGATCATTTTTCTTATTTTTTAAGTTTTACTTCAAATCTCACCCTTCTTTCAGCATTTTATCCTTAGAGTGTGTGTGTTGTGTTTATGCCAAAGTTCATCCTTTTCTCCCTTTGAGAAGAAGACTTTATTTGAATCCTACAATGGTCATGAGCCAAATTGAGAATATAATGATTGAAAATCTAATAGATAACACTCATCCTAATTGGGAATAAGAAACATTTGATCATTATGCCCATGTTCAATTAATTGATAAGTAAGATATTGTTTAATGTTTGCACATATGTTATATTTTTATCTTGAAATTTGGTTAGAGATGCAAACCCTAACACTTGGTTGATGATTTACATAATTTGTTTATTGTAATCCATATGGTTTAGAGGTACTTAAAGGCATAGGAAAAATGATTGATTCTTGAATTTATTTGAATAGTGTGTCACTCTTCTCTCCCACCCAAGTATCCTCTTCTTTTGTGCATCATTCTAGTTTTGTTCCTCCATATGGTATGTCATTTGTCCCTCCTCCCACTTTTGAGATTGAGCCTATCCTTTATTCTCCTTCTCACCTTGAGCATATTTGATATGCATATCCTTTTTCATTTTATTCTTCTCATCCCACTAGTATCCCTCTGCATCTCATCTTACTAGTGGCATTCCTTCATCTCATCCTAAAATTATTTGGCACCATTATAAGGAGACTTGGAAGGCTGAGATTTTGAGTTTCCATTTTCAATAGAGTGGCCTAGAACACCTGATTTAATTGTGACAACCTTTAGCATTGTTATGGGGACACTTGAGCCAAGTTCAGATACTTCATACATCTTGAGTTTTCTTCCTAAATATTTCTTTCAAGAGCGGGGATATAGCTTGTATACACCTTTGGTTATGGTTCTTCCTAAGGGGAGGAACATTGTTTGAAAATCATGGACCATCTTCTAAATTCCAGTTTTGGGCATCTACAATTAGATCTCTTTGGGGAAGGGGGGGCTTCTTTTTCCTTCCACTTCATTTCTCTCTCTATTATGGGGGGGTCATACTTCCTTTTTATGGGATGTGGCTTCTTTTTCTCTGGGGGATTTTATATGCACATTGGTACCAAACATCCATCATATTTTACATCCTCCTAAGTTGCACTTAAGGGGGAGTGTTGGTGTAAGTTTCTATTTTCGTAGTGGGTTAATTTATTTTCCTTTAGTCCTAGGTTTTTCTACACCTTTATTAAGTTTGCTTAGGATAATAAATTGAGTTTATTATTTAATAACTAGGAGATAAAGGTGATGAGTTGTCTCCACCCTTAAAGGGTGGAGCATTTACTTTTTCATCGCTTTATTTAATATTGGTGGTTATTGGTGGTCAATTCTTGTTGGTTGGATTTGCCACCTCCATCATCTCTTTAGTTCTATATAAACTCACTACCTAGCTTGTATTTGCATATTCATTGTTGCATACTTTGGCATACATGTACCTTGATACATGCAGTCATTATTTTACAGATTTTCTTTGATCTCCTAATGCAATTTTGTCATCTTGACATTTGCACATCTCTTGGAATTTTAGTTATGTAATTATGTTATTTCATTTACAATTTTATAGCTTATCTCTCTCATAAAAATATCTTGGCTATTCACTTGTTTTAGATTTCTAATATTCAGATGTTATATGGTGGATGTCATGGCTCGAGTATTTACAAGTGGAATAGAAAAAATAGCTAATACTTGCATGTATGCTCCTCACTAGACCACATTTAAAAAGATGATTTATTGGAAAGGTTATCCGATAATTTCTAATTGGTTCTATATATTTGGATATGGCAAGTGGGATCCACCAATTGACCTCTTGAGATTTTGATATTGCACTTTGTGCTATAGATTTTGAACGTCTTCTTGATAGATTATCAAAGTGGTCACCTCTAATTACTTCTTGCATGTGATTAAATGGGACCACCAAGGTTCTACTTAGAGTTCATATTTTTTAAATCTTTGGGCTGCATGAGTTAATAATTTTCTAAACAAAATTTCTTATTTACTTTTTCATAGGAAGAAATTTATCAAATATTTTTCCTTATTTTTTGGCAATAGATAATTGACCAAATAGATTATGTTATTTTAGTATCAATACATAACTCACTAGAGAGAAAAAATTATTTTGAAATGTGCATATGCTAAGATTTTTTTTTTCCAAAAAGGGTTAAGATTCATCATAGAAAATTCTTTTAACTATAATTTTCCAAGATTAAAAAAAATTAGGGACCATTCTTCAAGTTATTTTTTATAATTTCCACTCACAAGTTGCAATATAAATTAAGAAAGGAAAATTTGGTGTTACTTAGTTATGTACTTGGAATAAATTATCCTTTGAAATTATACATTTGGATCTAGAAAATACCAATGTCATTTGATATTAAACATTTCCTCAAAGTTACAAATAAATAAGTAGGTATATTAGAACAATGAATTATCATCATCATTTCATTTTAGGGTTCTCTTGCATCTCTTAGATGATAAATCAAATCATGTGATCTAAAGCAATATTTTAATGGACACTTGTATAAAATGAAACATTTGAGAAACTAAAAACTATACTCTATTATATACTCATTTTCATAATTGCCAACATTAGTAATCCCTTTGAAATTTAATCTAATCCATCTAATTTCTCATTTGATTTAGTACTCACTTGCATGCACATCCTATTTTAAACCATTGAAAATTTGAATAACCCTATATGAAATAACTCAACATATAAGGGTCTCTATACACATTTTCAAGTCATGAAGTAATGGTGATACTATCTCTTAAGTGAAGATAACATAATTAAAACTTATCATAATTCTCTTGGTTTGTTCATACATAAATGAAGCAAAAGAACATAGAACACATGATTAGATGAATTATTTTTAATTATTTTGATCAAATGATCAATCATAAGAAGAGGCAAGAAAACATAATAGTTAAATACTTGATTTTAAGTCTACTCACTTCCCTATTAGTGATATTCAATGCACGAGTATACAACACTATAGATTGGCTTTCAGACAACTCTAGAAATAAAATAATAATATATATCTATTTACCCTTTAAAAAGGAAATCACTATGAAAAGTTTGTGTGCTAGACAATATCTACTCCAAACTTATACAAATACGTGCCCCTTCTAACACACCTCATATTGAGCTAATCTAGAAGGCACACTACTTTAAAATATAATCACTTTCGAGTCATGAAATCACTAGTCCCACTTTCTATTAGCCACACAAGCGCAAAGGCATTGAGGCTACCATCAAGTATTATGTCCCTGTGAATGTGAATAATCACAAAATGAGTAGTTTGAAATATATTAATATGGATGTTTTTAGTTTTTTTTTTATCATTAAAATAAATTAGTATGAATTGTTTTTATAGCATTAAAATAAATTAGTATGAGTCATGTTGGTAAGTTGCAACTCCTTATTGCTGCCCTTCAAGGTATTCCAATTTATTTCCTCTCTATGTTCAAAATGCCTAGTTACATTGCTGATAAATTTGAAAAAGATCTAAGGAGTTTTTCTCTAGTTTGGTACTGAGGAAAAGAAGAAGATGTCTCTTGTTAGTTGGGATAAGGTGTGCCTTCCTAAATCTGGGGGAGGGCTGGGCATTAGGAAAGTCCAATCTACCAACAAAGCCTTGCTTTCCAAGGTGGGGTGGGACTAGTTAAGGAATAAAAAGGACTAGTGTAGGATAATGAATGTCAAATACCTGGGCAATTGTCCCCTAATCAAGTGCATTTCGAATGATCACCCCTATGGATCCTTAGCTTGGAATAATATTTGCAAAATGAAGAAGTTGCTTCAATCAAGCCTAAGATGGAAACTTGGTAGTGGTAGTAGTATTCACTTTTGGGAAGACCCTTGGCTATTTGACTCCTCGTTGGCCTTTTCTGAGTTTAAAAACCTGATGGAACCTACAATTCAATTCTTTGGTAGGATTGTTTTTTACTACCTTCATGGTTTGTTGGGTGTTAGGAGATGGAAAGAATTGGGCTTATGTTGTCCTCTTTCCCCTGACCTAGAACAATTGGCTATTTCCTTACATGACTTACTCTCCTTTTCCAAAATTCCCTTATCTGATGTTGAGAATGATTTCTTTTGGTCTTTGGAAAGCAAGGGAAACCTTTTTGTCATGACGGCTTACAGTTTGTTGTCAGACAAGGGCACTCAAAGCAGGATTTGGAAATAGGTTTGGAATCGACACTTGATTCCAAAAGAAAATTTCTTCTAGTGGATGGCTTGTCACAATAGAATTATAACCCAAGATAACCTAAGGAAAAGGGGCTTTCTGATCCCGAATAGATGTAAGTTATGCAAAAATAAAGAAGAGTCGGTGGATCACTTGTTACTACATTGTCCTTATGTTGTTGAGGTTTGGGACCTGGCGTACCAAAAGCTGGATACTCATTGGACCCTGAATAAGGATTTAAAATCCTTTATTGAAGGATGGATTGGATCCTTTAAACACCCTCTCACCATGGAAATCTAGAGGCAAACCCCCCCATCATCTATTGGTTCCTATGGAAAGAAAGGAAAAAATCATATTTTTAGAGACACCGAGAGGAGCCCCAAGGAAGTCTTTGGCAATGGATCCAAACTTATTTCTGAAAGTATCTCCCTGTTCAAGTGGAAACCACCGGACATTGATCCTACTAATTGGGAGATCAAAATGGAAAATTCTTGGAACTTAAAACTTGAGACCAACTCCTTTGATAATTCCAAGTCCCTAGCTAGAAAGAACAGTATTTGGAAACCTCTAGGTTTGGGTTGGTTTAAACTGAATTTTGACGGTGTGGCTAAGGGGAACCCTAGTATAGCCAGTATTGGTGGTGTTATAAGAGACTACAAGGGAAACTTGGTTGTTGGGTTTTCTAGAGGAATTGGCATTCATTCTTCTATGACGGTCGAGTCTCAAGTGCTGCTCAAGGGCGTCAAGATCGCTATCACTCTGGGTATAAAAAATTTACATATTGAAGCGGACTCTAAGATTGTGATTAACTCTATTAATCTAGTCAGTTGCTTGGTTGTAACATTAGGGATATCTTACTGGACATAAATTTATTTGTCTCAAAATTGGAAAGGAAGTGCTTGACTCACACCTATAGGGAGGGTAACCAGGTGGCGGATGGTCTAGCCAACTTGGGTTCCACTTGGAGTTAGTGCAAGTGTTGGAAAAGGATCGAGGTGCTACCAGAAAATATACAAGGATTAGTCCTTGTAGAATAGAAGAATATAACCGCCCAATGATGGTGAACAATGCTGTTTATTATGGGTATAGGTGGCACTACATGTCGAGACCTTGGATGACAAGGACTAGGCCAGGTGAGGTGGCAAGTTTAAAGCATGTTGTCGAGTGGCTATTTTATTTCATAACTTTGTATGGTGGGGTCCTTGGCCTTTATGGACTGTCTTTTCAAATGTACTACATATCCCATCAAATCTCCAGGAATGTGTGTAATGTGATGTTCATTGCCAACTTATTTAATAATTCCAATTTAAGATATCTTATGATAAGCATAAGATCTTATGAGATGTACTTAAAAATTTCAAATCTTCCCCCCATGACTAAAAGGCTTGGGGAAATGTGTAATTTCAATGGGACCTTTGGCACAACGGGTATTAATTATCTAGATTTAATTATTACCATGGCTTATTGCCTTAGCTTATGGTTCTTAAGGGATGATTATGGTCTCACAGAGTCGGCATCATTGGGAATGACTATTGAAGCGTGTAAACATCTAATTCCTTTTATTGCGCCTTACTATCTCTATTGGCAGAATAATGATGATTTAAGAAAGGGTAATTTCACCAATGGCCAGTCCATTTTTTGGCTAACTTTGTTTCTCTGGGCCAGTTCCTGTGTGATGTGGGTCAATATGGGTGGTGATAGGGTAAGGACTGAGCCGGACAACTGTGAGGAGTTTCGCAGGGACCCCATAGCTTGGCATATCTGTATGGAGGGAGGCTTGGCACCGCTTTTAGAGAGTCTTGTGGACCACGATGAGAATTTCTCGGCCTAGTTTGCTAGTTTGTGGAAGGATAGGCGGGTCACCATGGATGGAATTTCGTTCGAGGTGGATGAGGAAGTGATTGGTAAGGCGATGGACCTCTCCTGTGATGGAAAGAAATACAAAAAACACACCAAAACACAAGACCTAGAGAGTCTCAACGCCTTCTTCAAGGGCAACGAGAAGTCGGTTAAAAAGCAGTGGGTTTCAATTGTGAGGCGTTGCCAAAACCCTGGGATAAGGTATGTCTCACTCTTATGAAATATGTTACTTTAGAAGGTAGAGACAAGGTGTTTTATTTTTATCATTTATTGTTGTTAAATCACCTACAGCATAAAATGATCCTCAACTTTCTCTTCTTTCTGCTGACTTTCCTCTAGAAAGTTTTATCAAAGATTCCCATGAAGTTGTCACTCTCAATCCTGATATTCTACCTCCCTTGTTGTTGCATCAAGGCCTAATCCTTAGACTCTATCACTTCCATTTGTCCTTGTGCCTTCCTAAACCTATCTTGGTTGTGCGTGTGGAGGAACTGGAACCTCCTGACATTTCCCCCAATAATCCTTCCCCTACCGCTTCGATGGGCCCTAAGAGGAAAAGCCCCATGCCTACAAATGAACCCAATGCTGAGCCTAAGTCTAAACCCCCATCAAAAAAGAAGAAAGGGGAGGTCAGTTTGGCCTAGTCCAAGGTTACGATTGGGTTATGCGAGCCAAAAAAAAAACCCATCAAGAAAGACATCCAACCCACTACTAAGAAGAAGGGGAAAAAAAAATCTTTGTGCTAGGTGGACATGTCGACCAGTGACAGTGAAGGAAAAAGTGTTGAGGAAAACGACTCTAAGGGTGACACCATGGTGGTCGTGAGCTTTGATGTGGGGATGGAAAAAACTAGTGTGAGGAGATCCCACAGAATGGCGAAGAACAAAAAAGTGGCTTAGGTGGATGAGATTTCTAGCGATTCAGAGCAGATTGCGGCAGAATTGATGGCAAAAAGGACACTTTTGAGGAGATGAAAGAAGATTTCATGGAGGGCCCTAGTCATTTCTCAGACATGAACCAGATGCTTAAGGATGACTCCACCCACTCCTCGGATCCCAGGGTTGGTGAGGAAGAGGTGACCCAATGCAAGAAAGGCAAGGATGAGGACTACAACATGCTGCAGTAGTGGGTTATAAAACTTGAACGAAAATTCAATAGTCTGGCTTGGTTCACTATTTAAATGATTCATAGGTTGGTCATCACACTTTCAGATGTTATCAAGGAGGAAGCAGACAAGAATACTATGGATGAGGGTCCCAACTCGATTGGGGACGATGTTTTAAACCTCCTTGTCCAGAAATGGGAAAGTGTGGACAGTTAGTGGTCAGGTTTGTGTTGTGTTGGGTGTCTGCTATCTATGTGTTGTGTTTGTGTCATGTTTCCATTATTATTAGTATTGTTTTTATGATGTTTTGATGAACTTGGTTCCTTTTTGGCCCTGCGAGCTTTTCATCTAAAGGGTACAACACCCTATAAATGCTACTTATATTATCAAAAAAATTAGAATAACTTTATATTTATTACAGTTGATTTCTTCACAAACATAAAAAATAATGCAACATGAAAATAAACAATATTATTATATATAAATATAAAATAATGCTCTTCTTTACAATTGAGATGAAAACTTGAGATACATTTAATATGATTATATCATATTTTTTCACAACTATGTAGGAAAAAATCCATTCAAAACATATTAATATTGGTTTGATCCAGTGACACCTCAAATTGCTTTGCAACTCTAGAATTAAGTGGAGAAGCAAAGAACTTATATAAAGTAGATAAGTTCCTTTGATATGATCAATAGATGCATCACTTGGTACAATAGATTTTAATTTGCTAATAATAGTGTATAAACAACACCATGATTTGCTTTAAAGGTTGCACACTTTTTAGATTGGTGACAAATTATTGCTGCATATATATAATGTGTGGTTACAAGGTTAAGCCACTATAATATGCTTCTCAAACCATAAATTTATTGTGAGAATGCATTTGCCCTAATTCTTGCACAATGCATCTCCAACGACACTTTCCTTTAACATATATCTTATCACCTTCATAAATAATAATGAATTCACAATATTTTAATGAATAATAATAATAAGATGCTCCTTAATATATTATAAATAATTAATTATGTAAAATTATATTTAAAAAATATGTTGAAGATATATTAGTGTTTGTGATTTTAAATTAGTATGTATATACGTATATATTTATTTATATAAGTTTGATATAAAATATTCTAATAAATGTATGCATATTGGAAGGTTTTATATCAAATTTATATTGTTTTTACTACTTATTACAAGAGTACGAGTATAAGCTAGTATCTCTTTTCTTAAGAGTCAAGGATTGATGGGTATCTATTCCATCAAAGTCGCTCAAGATATGATCCTAGCCTCATCCCTTAGTTTTTGCATTTCTAAAATATTTGAACCCTAGTGGAAAGCATAATCAAGGAACATACCATCACCCTCACCAATTGTGTTTAACCAATTGAACTACAACCTTTTGATTATAACTATATATTTTAAATAACCATATTACTAAAGTTATTGTATGCAAATCCTACATTTAATTTAGTTAGACATTCTTATTGAATTTGTCTATCATAAATTTGTTAAGATCTTTAAACTAACAAATAAAATCTATTTTTATTTTATGATATTTAAGTAATTTCATTGTTAATTTATTTATTAGAAAATTATTCAAATATTTTTTATAAAATATTTCGTAAAATTATACAAATAATATTATGGTGTTATTTCTATGTAAATATTTTTTACATTAAATAAATAAATAACAATTACAAATGACAAGGTAATTGTTAGTTATTGTGGAAAATATTTTTTATTGAATATATAATTTAAACTCTAGTACATTTAATAAAAATAATAATATTAAAACATATATATACACTTTATAAATAACATGTAAAAATAAATTAAAATAAATTATGGATAATTTTTTATTTATTATTATATTAAAAATAGTATAAATATACACATTATAAAAACTAATCTTAAAAATTAATCATCACACACACACATATTCAATGATGAAAGTGATTATGAAACTTATGTCTAATTAATAAAACCCTAATGTGAAAGGAGATCTAAGGAAACCAAGCACATTCCCCATTAAAATGTGGCTACAAATAGAACCAACTGTATATGAAAACAACTCACCCTCTATATAATATCTCTGAATTGTCTATGTAGCCATCAGACTACACATTTGACTGTATTTATTAATTTATTGAAAAATCGTAACACAATGTGTTTTTTATTTTCAATTAATTAATAACTGTAGTCAAATGTGAACCCTAATGGTTGGATAGATGTTGCCTAATATCTCAAGGGATGCAAATAAATCAAGTGTGATTTAAAAACTCATCTTAAATATTAAGAGTCAAGTTTGATAAATAGAACGATGTGTGTTAATTAAACATATATATTAACATTGAAATGTGTGTTAATTAAACATATTTAAAATTGAAATGTGAGTTAGATTAAGGTTTCTTATTTTGTGGTATAAGTTTAATGTTATGTTGTGAAAGAAGATTAATTTCTAAAATGTGAGGTTAGATTATGGATCAAAATATAATGACAAATGAATCTTGAGTATAGGGATGTAATTGCAAAATAAAAGATTGTCTTCAAAATTTGTGATCTATCTTGAAAACCTTCAATCTTTTTTAGAGTAGGAGTAGGTCTTCAATGATTACAAAGTATGTAAATGTTGGTGCGATCTAAAATAAGGAAGTGTTGTTGTTTCTAAAGAGTGTCGTGAAGCTTGCTAAACTAAGTTGTGGGAGTGTGCTAACTTCTCTTTTGTTCCTTGGTCAATGTGCTCACTTCCCTCTTGTTTCTTGGTCAAGTTTCAAAATCAAGTAACAATAAAAGCTAAGAGATAAGTGTGGTGGTAATGAATGCCAATGTGTAGGTGACAATGAATGTTATCGAATGACTATATAATTGTTGATTTTTCTAATTCAAACTAATATATGATGATGTCATCTAGTATACCTTGAAAGTGTGCCTTGACAATAAATGTTACATGATATACAAAAAATTGATTATTTGTTGATGTATGGCAATAGATGATAGATGCATTTGATGTATTTACAAAAAAGGGATAAGATTATGTGTTTTGAATATTATACAATGATATATTAATGATCTTTAAATAAATAAGAGTGACACCTTTGCATACACAACCTAGATACAGGCAATTCGATTTCGACAACCGCATTAAGAGACAATAGTCAAATCTCAAGATTGTCAACCTTGGAATGTAAAAAAATAATTTTTGAAATAAATAGACAAAATTATAACAATTTTATCTAAGAATAGAATAACAAATCTACAATTCCATTTAGAATTAATAAATTACCCAAGACAAAATGAGCAAAATTTTAAATAAAACAAAATTAATATATTAAAATAGCAAATCACTTCTTAAATCAATGAATATACTAAAATAATCAAATCATACGCAACAATCACACATCAAAAACATCAATCCAAAATAATATAAAACTAAAAAAATATTAAAGACATGCATTTTTTACTCTATCCAAATGAGAACTGAACTCCTCTAGATGAGCCCAAGGGTGCCTCTCATGGAGCCCAAGGAATTAGATAAGATTCTACAAAACAACTCATACCCTAGAAAAAGGGGTGTATATGACACGGAGGATACTATTCCCTTAGTTGTTGTATCTTAAAAGGCAATGCACTACCTAATTAAAGTAAAGGATAAAATGGTTTCCACCAATAAATGGAATCATTTGAAGTGTCAAAAAAACACATACTAAGTTGTCCCTAGTTGGCAAGCCGTACGTTGAAAGAAAGAAGTTAAAGTTCAAACAACTAAAAGTGGGGGCCAAATACTTATTCTTTCTTGCACGCGACTTTTAATGAGTTACCATCTAATGTTGGAGTGTCGTACATAAAATAACAATGTTTTTTAAATAAGTATGTTGATTTATTTATTTATTGTTATTTTTAAATTTTGTTGTTTCTAGGTGTTTTATGTGTTAAAATCATTTCAGTGTTTTGAATGTATGAATAATCAATCTTTTTCAATTTGATGTTAAGAATTGAAAGGTCTCTATTTAATCAAAAAAATTTAATGTTAAATTAATATACTTATAGAATTTGATTTTAACTCTAATTTTGATTATACTTTTTAATAAAACATATATATCTTCATATCTTAAAATAAAATTTAAATTTATTTTATTATTTTTATTAAAAAACGTTTAAATTATTTTATGAATCTTAAAAAATATGTTCTTTTTGAAAAAAAAAAGTCCATAGTTTTTAAACCTTCACTTTACAATGGGACCCATATATACATTCATCTGGATAGATTGAATTTAACACGGAAGCATCCTTCATAGGATTAATTTTCATGGGACTCATATACACATTCATGGGGATTAGATTGAATTTGACATGGAAGCATCCTTCATAGGATTACTTTTAGAAAAATCTGCAAGTAGATGTTCAACATTTTATCATTAAAAAAAAAATGTTGTTTGAAATTCAACTTTTTTTTTTTAAGGAATAAATTTATGTATATTTTTTTTTATTTAAGTTATTTTGTGTGGATATATTTAATATGTTTGTTTGGTGTATTAGGTAACTTAAATTTTGAATTTTTATTTAGATTTGTTTAATTTATTATTTTAAAATATGATTGTCTATTGTTGTAGGGTTTTGTCTTTTTGGATTAGGTTGTATTTATGGTCTAGTCCTCTCTGTTTAAATTTCAAAACCTACAATTTTTAAATTGACTCATTCAAAATATGATTGTTACATGTTAACTTGTATGTCAAAGGTCTCAAGTTGTGTGTTGAGTACTTGTATTTAAGGACATCATCTTAAGTTATTTTAATCATCAATTATAAGGACATTATAGAAACACCAATCATAGTCACAATAATTGCAATCTCAAACTCATATTAGTCTCCTTTTACTCAGTCTCAATTACTTGGTGTGTTTTCAATCTTGTGACATCAACCAGGCCTTGACTTTTATCAAAGAAATTAATGGTCTTCCCTATATCTCTACAAAGCCCCAAATATACTTTTCAACACCATCAATATCTTAGATAGAGGTACAAATGCAAGCAAGAAAACACTAAAGGTCAAATATTGTAGCGGAAAAAATTACACAATGATTAAGTGTAGCCTCATCCTAGTTATCAAAAGTTTCAACATATCTCTATCACAAGTTCTAAATTACTAGTCTTCTACTAGATTTTAGTTTCCATTTTTTTGTCTATTTCATAATTGGAGTAGGAGATTAAAAACAACACCTTGTAAAATATATAAGCTCTTTAATCCTTCTCATTTATTTCATTTTATTAGTCTCAATTAATCAAATCTAAGTTTCATTTTCATATGATCTCCATTAGATTCTAGGTTTAATTTAATTAAGGTTAGACCTATATATCTTTTATGTAGTGTGTGATTCATTTCTTTATATTTTGGTAAACCCATAACTTCCATGTCTATTCCTTTAGGGTATATTTTTTAATTTTCTTTTTGATATGGAATTGTATGTATTTATCTTGTGTCAACCTATTATATTAACTTTGAATGTCTAATAAAATACTAAGACTCTTAAGTACTTTTCAACAAAGTGCTAAGTTAAACACTAATCTTGCCAACATGACTACCTCTCTTCTCTCTACCTCTTATACCAATCACATGTCACATTTTAAACAGGAAGAAGAATATTATGATCATGATGCCTCCACTGAAACTATATAAAATTAAAAGAAACAAGATATATTGAAATCCATGTTTAATCAACTAGTTGACATTGATGATGATGATGATGATGATATGTCTACTTCTCTTGTCATTGATACTCTTACTAAAGTTCTTCTCACTAAACAACACAACATGGATACTGTTACCCAATTTTTACCTAAGGGGTCAATCAAGGGAAATTGTGTTTCAAATTCACACGTGGATTAAGTGTGGCTCCCATAAGGGTTGAGCCCAGTGTGTAGGTGATCGAATTTCGTTGGGAAGGTCCTTATCTGACAGGGAAGTCTAATGGAAAGCCTCGCCTCAGTCAGTGTGGCATAAAACTCATCAGAGCAGAGAGTCGGCAAGACCCTCTTGTTGTTTTGCCGACTAAGTAGAGTGTTCTATTTGTTTGTATATAACTGTCGCCAGGACTTTCGGGTTGCCATGACTCTTTATGTGTCTCTCCACGTAGGATGTCTCACCGGGGATAGCTCGCAAGGTTGGCATCAGGGAGATGTTTGTGTTCGCCGTGAGGTCTCGCCGATTGATCACAGTTTGGCCGAAAGGTTTTAAAGTCGCCATGATGTCTCGGAAAAAGTATGAGCTCCTGCCGACTAACGAGGGTCTTGATATAGGGCTTTTCCTGCGGCAAGAGGTCTTATCGACACATGGGTGTCTTGCCGACAGAGGAACATAGTGGTATAATGATAGGACTTTGGCAGGTCTCCCTGACTTGCCAGCGTCTCACAAAGAGAAATGTTTAAGCTCGGGGAGGTGGTTTATCTTGGCATGAGGTCTAGCCAACAAGTGTTGGTATCGGCGACAAGATGAGAGTTCGGGAAAAGGTCTCACCGACCAGGCAGTGTCTTCCCAACTGGATGGGCTCTCGCCAAAACATGAAGGCTCGCCATGAGGTCTTCCCGAAGGCGAAGTGTCTTGCTGACATGGTTTGGTCTCGGTGAGTGGTGATGTCTTCAGGGAGATGTCTCCCCGACCGAGGGTGGTCTCGCTGAAACAAAAGGAGCTCGATGTAAATGTTTGCCTTTAATATAAGGTCCTGTCGACTGATAAGGGTCTTACCGATAGGGGGTGCCTTCGGTATAATATTTTGAGGTCGGGGAGAAGTCTCCCCGACCCGATAGTCTCGCCGACCGTTTTGCACAGGAGGGTAAGCTCCCGCTGAAACAAGATAGCCTCGCCGTGATGTCTTGCCGACCCGATAGGGTCTTACTGAGGAAGTGAGCTTAGTGCAAAGGAAAAAAGAGTCGCCATGATGTCTCGACGAAAGCATGAGGTCCTGCCGACCAATGAAGGGTCTTGATATAGCAGAGGTGCTCGGTGAAGGGTCTTGCTGACCCGTGGGAGTCTCATTGAGAGGAATGATCGAAGCTCGGGGAGAGTGGAATGCGCTCAGCATAAGGTTTCGTTGAAGGATGGAGGTCTCAGCGATGGAAAGGGATATCGGTATGACTCCTGAGGGCTCGCCATGAGGTCTTCCCAAAAGTGAAAAGTCTTGCTGATGGTCTAGGTGACCGCCACTGTGGATGTTGTTATAACTTTTGAACTCGCTATGTGGTCTTGCCGATTGTCATGAGCTATGTCGATAACCGCAGAAGGGCATAATTGCATCGGGGAGACACGATTAGTGTCTCACCGACATGCGATTCAATCTGAATGAATTTTGACCATACGGCGCCCCCATGAAGAGTCTGTTCAACCAATCAGAGTGAGTTATAGGAGAGTCGTGGTAGTTTGACCGGTGACAGGAAGATCAACAGAATGTAAACCGACATGGATCTGCTTTGAAGTCAAAGGCGATGGAGCAGCTCGGTGAACACTGGCGGGGGGATCAACTTGAAGAAAGATCTAAAACAAGAGGAGTACAGAGAGGCCATGAGTCACAAGGACAGCTGGGATGTCGGCTGATAAAGGATATTCGAGAGTGAACAGCGAGGATACACATTGAATGTAGAAGTAACTCGATTTAGAAAAAGATCTAAGGGCAGATCTTTATGAACAGATATTTTTGTAAGCCCTATGGAGCCGACATACTTTTGTATATATGGTATTTTTGCCTCTTTTGTAGTTAGTTCTTACCTGGTACTTTTCTGCTTTGGTAACTTGTGGAGTTCCTTGTAGAAGAGAGACTATGTTTTGTAACTCATGACAGGCATGTATATCAGTCTTTCACCATTGAAATCAATGAATATAAGCGCTTTACCTTTTCAATCCTTCTATTAGATTGTGTGCATTCATATAATTGACGAAACTGCTTGTGAAACTGTATGATTCCTTGTGGTTATGTCTTATTTCAGCACCTTTCTGTAGAGCAATATGTATTTTTGCAGGTTGTGAGATGTGTTCAAAATGTAGTACTTTCTAGCTGTGAAGTTATTTCTTCCTTCTAGGAGTGTAGCCATACAAACCTTTTCATGAAATGTTTATGCAGAAAACATATGTGATTGAGTTGTGTACAACTAAGCTTCTTTCATTGACTGAAATTGTGTGTGTAAACTGTGTTATGTGTCCTCTTAGTAAATTTGGTGCATCACCATAGAGATAGTGTTTTCGTTAGTTTTAATGTATTCTCAGTTTAATCTTTTCCTTACAACATCAGTAGCTTAGGTGACACCATAGGAAGCCGGCCTTCTCCGGAGGTTGAGCTTTGTTTACAAGAAACCCACATCTTTAGAGGTCTTCCCATGTTACACTCAGGTGTTGAACATCAGGTTCAACAAGGGTGCAATTTCAGGTGATAACGGATACAACCAATTCTATAGGAAAAATTAGTGAAGATACACAAGCTCCTCACATGGTAGGTCACACTTTCCCAACTCTTTCTCAACCCCTAGATATATCCATCATATCTATAGTTTGCATATAATCTCCCCATCTCTATCATAAAATCAAGTGTTATGCATCACTACCTCTTTCATACTTTGTTTGTGATCCCTCTATTTTCTACTTGACCCATGCCCATTCCTCTCACAACCCTCATATCCATTCTTACAACTATATCTACCCATACCAGCCTTATTTTCTAACCCATATTTCCTTTCATTTTGTTTATTCATTTACCCTTTGTTTTTACCACTCCCTCTTTGTCCACTCATATTCCTTTTGTTTCCATCACTCCTCTAACCACTCCTATTCTCATTGTTTCTTCTTAACCACATAACGCTTTCGACCAATTGGCAACCATCACCAATGAGTTTAAAAAGATATGAAAAATTATATCAATGATTTGTAAGAGTTTCTACAAAAGGATCCAACAAGAAATTTACTACATAATCCATCAAAAAATGAAATACTAGCTTATCCTTTAACATGAATCATCAACCATTAAAAATTTAGATTTAAGTTTTATTCATTAATATTTTCCTTCCAATCATCAAAGAATTTAAAGTGATTTTCAATAGTGAAAATTCATTATTTGAATCATGTGTTAGTGTATGTAATTATAAACTTAAAATATTAGATAATAATATCCTATATTATATATCTGGCATTTCTCCTCATCCCCAAAGTTTCAATCAAAATTAAATTTTAAACATAGGGAAAATGAGGGTATATAAATTTCACACAAGCATGATCCTACACATAATATCAATATTTTCAATAACTCACACTAATATCATTCAGCTAAAACCAAGGGAGCATATACATTTCATTAGATTGGAAAATCCTCCACATGTGGAGTTACAAATTTTATAACATCAACTTATCACCTTAACTTTGATGAGACACATTGATAGATCTAGAGGTTTCCAACAATATTTCAATGCTATTTTTAGTATGACTATATTTGGATGACTTGACACACTATATGTAAGTGCATAACACTCTAAACCATGTAGTTTTCAAGTCAAACTCATTGACCCATGTTTCATGAGTAGTGGTTCACAAGAACACATCTCTCATGATAATGAATGGTCCACTTAGCACTCATTGCATCTAGGTGATGCTCACAGAGGTGAAGCACTAGGTCATCCTAGGAGGTCAGCCAATCCAGTATTGCTCCAACTCAAGTGCGCTTAACCATAGAGTTTTCCCCAAGGTTAAACCCACTTAGCTTGCAGCCCCATTTGCAAAACCTTCAGCAAGTGTTGTTCCGTATGAACCATTCATTATAGAGCCCCTTTAGCTCATCAATTGATAAGTAGGAGGTATTCTCCACAACGTGTCAAATTATGATATTGCTATCAAGATTCAACTGTGTAGTTTTCGAGTCAAACTCATTGACCCATGTTTCATGATTAGTGGTTCACAAGAACCCATCTCTCACAATAATGAATGTTCCACTTAGCACTCATTGCATCTAGGTGATGCTCACATAGGTGAAGCACTAGGTTGTCCTGGGAGGTCACCCATCCTAGTATTGCTCCAGCTCAAGCACGCTTAACCATAGAGTTTTCCCCAAGGTTAAACCCACTTAGCTTGCAACCAAATTTGTAAAACCTTCAACAAGTGTTGTTCCTTATGAATCATTCATTATAGAGCCCCTTTACATCATCAATTGATAAGTAGGAGGTATTTTCCAAAGGGTGTCGAATTATGATATTGCCATCAGGTCAACCATGTAGTTTTCGAGTCAAACTCATTAACCCATGTTTCATGAGTAGTGGTTCACAAGAACCCATCTCTCATGATAATGAATGGTCCACTTAGCACTAATTGCATCTAGGTGATACTCACAGAGGTGAAGCACTAGGCCGTCCTGAGAGGTCACCCATCCCAATATTGCTCCAGCTCAACCACACTTAACCATAGAGTTTTCCCCAAGGATAAACCCACTTAGCTTGCGACCCCATTTGAAAAACCTTCAACAAGTGTTGTGCCTTATGAACCATTCATTATAGAGCCCCTTTAGCTCATCAGTTGATAAGTAGGAGGTATTTTCCACAGTGTGTCAAATTATGATATTGCTATCGATTCAACCGTAGTTTTCAAGTCAAACTCATTGACCCATGTTTCATGAGTAGTGGTTCACAAGAACCCATCTCTCATGATAATGAATGGTCTACTTACACTCATTGCATCTAGGTGATGCTCACAGAGGTGAAGCACTGGGTCTCGGGAGGTCACCCATCCTAGTATTGCTCAGCTCAAGCGCACTTAACCATAGAGTTTTCCCAAGGTTAAACCCACTTAGCTTGCAACCCCATTTGCAAAACCTTCAACAAGTGTTGTGCCTTATGAACCATTCATTATAGAGCCCCTTTAGCTCATCAATTGATAAGTAGGAGGTATTTTCCACAGCGTGTCAAATTATGATATTGCTATCAGGATTCAACCATGTATTTTTCAAGTCAAACTCATTGACCCATGTTTCATGAGTAGTGGTTCAAAAGAACCTATATCTCATGATAATGAATGGTCCACTTAGCATTCATTGCATCTAGGTGATGCTCACATAGGTGAGGCACTGGGCCATCCCGGGAGGTCACCCATCCCACTATTGCTCCAGCTCAAGTGCACTTAACCATAGAGTTTTCCCCAAGGTTAAACCCACTTAGCTTACAACCCCATTTGCAAAACCTTCAGCAAGTGTTGTGCCTTATGAACCATTCATTATAGAGCCCCTTTAGCTCATCAATTGATAAGTATGAGGTATTTTCTATAGCATGTCAAATTATGATATTGCTATTAGGATTCAACCGTGTAGTTTTCGAGTCAAACTCATTGACCCATGTTTCATGAGTAGTGGTTCACAAGAACCCATCTCTCATTATAATGAATGGTCCACTTAGCACTCATTGCATCTAGGTGATGCTCATAGAGGTGAAGCACTAGGTAGTCTCAGGAGGTCACCCATCCCAATATTGCTCCAGCTCAAGCGCGCTTAGCCATAGAGTTTTCCCCAAGGTTAAACCCACTTAGCTTGCAACCCCATTTGCAAAACCTTGGTAAGAAAAGCAGAGCTGCGGAAACACTTTCCTAACATCAAATTCACAAGGAAGAATGCAATGTAGGGCTTTTAATTTTCAAATTACAATATAATTAAGACACACATGAAAGATTTTCAGAAATAGAACAAATACACAAAGACAAATTGAACATCAGATTTACGTGGGAAAACCCTATCGGGAAAAAACCCACCACACCAAGCTGAATCTCTTTGTATTACAATAATGAATAAATTACATACAATCAGAAAGACAACTCTCTAGTATTTTCACAGTAGTTTCACTGTTCAATCTCTTTCACAGAAAAATGCCCTTAGCAACTCGAAAAACTCATTTTAGAATTCTTATCACATTCTGATTTTATTCTCTTGTTGATCCTTATCCGCCAATGCTCCATCAAAGAAAGTTTCCATGCCTTTTCAGATTTTTCCTTGCATGTAGTTTTTCCAGCGTTGCAACTGATGCAAAAATCCAACCGTCATCCGTTTGAAATCTGCTTCCTCTGATTGGTCCAGCGGGATGCCACATAGGATGGTCACACGGTCAAAGGCAATCAAACTTTGTTGGCATATCGGTGAGACACTAACAGTGTCTCCCCAATGCCACAAAGTAATCACTATCGATATCGGCTTAAGTCTCCAACAGTCGGCAAGAGGTTTCAACAAACGCCATGAGTCATACCGAGTCCATTGACATTCAATACGCTTCTGTCGGCATAATATTTCTCCATCGGCAAATGTTTTACCGACGCTTGCAAGTCATATCGATGTCTACTTTTCCATCGGCAAGACTTATGCAGATCGCCAAGACCTCATATTGAAAACTTCAAGTCATGCCGGCGTGAGCCATTCGGCATGACTATCGCATTTCGGTGAGACTCATATCGAAGTCACAAGTCACAACAATTAGTTATGCTATCGGAAAGACACTTCGTTCTCACCAAGACTTTCCACTGACCACTTCATGTTACTCTGAAGACATACTACTATCGGCAAGATCCCATGGTTTCGTCATGACCTTTCTCTGAGCATCACCAAGTCTTACTGAGTCGGCAAGACTTAATCCCTTCGCCAAGACGTTTCTCCGAGCACCCAAAGTTATCCCGAAGTCTGTTGGCATGACTTATCCAAGTCGCCAAGACTTCTTAGCAAAGTCTTTTGTCACCGCGAAGACACCATGTGAATACTCCTGTCGGCGTGATCTAGCTTCATCACTGAGACATCTCCCCGCGACCTTTATGTTAGCCCGATGTCGGGGAGACTTACACCATTCGCTAGGACTTCTCCCTGACACCTGTGAGTCAGCCCAATAAGATCAACTATCGCCCAGAGTTCTACCGATCGACAAAAGGTCATGCCGAACACAAAGAGTCACAACGATAGTCATGTCGGCAAGACATCAACCCTGTCACAGAGATATGAACATTTCAAGAGCTTCAGAACAATTAGTCGGCTAGACATCCATGATGTCACACCAAATTTGCCTTAAAGGAGTTTCATGTCAGTAAGGATTGAGGCACATATCCCAACAAGCTCCCACTTGACAAAGATCTTACTGACACCTCCAAAACATAACAAAACTACTGAGATTCATGGGCCAAGAGGCCCATCGAATTGGCACACCACCTAAACTTGTCTATGCTCATAGGCTTTGTCAATGCATCTACAACATTCTCCAGAGTATCCACTTTCTCCAAAGAGACCTTCCCATCCTCCACCATATCTCGTACAAAGTGATACTGTACATCTATATGTTTCGTCCTGGCATGGAAAGTAGGATTCTTTGCCAAACATATAGCACTCTGACTGTCACAGTAAATAGTAATCTTCCCTTCATCGAAACCAATGTTAGAACACAAACGTTTTAACCAAATTACTTCTTTATAGGCATGTGTTGTAGCCATGTATTCTTCCTTTGTTGTGGACAAAGTGACTACAGCTTGTTGCTTGCTCATCCAACTTACTGCACCACCATTCATCATGAAAATATAGCCACTGGTGGATCTTCTGCTGTCAATGTCCCCTGCCCAATCAGAGTCCACATATCCTCGAATATTGAGAGTCCTCTGTGATTCAACCAAGTTTCCATGGTAACACAAAGCATAGTCTGAAGAGCCCTTCAGATACCTAAACACTCTCTTCACATCATCCCAATGTGTCCTTCCAGGATTAGCCATAAACCTGCTAAGAACTCCCACTTCTTGGGCAATGTCTAGCCTTGTACAGACCATTGCATACATGAGATTGCCAACTGCACTTGCATAAGGCACACTGGTCATGTCCTCCATCTTGGAAAGATATTTTGGATAATCCTCAACAGATAGCTTCGTTCCCTGCATAATTGGAACAACTAGTTTTTTGCAATCATTCATACAAAATCTCTCCAAAACAGTCTTGACATACTTACTCTGACTGATCCAAAGCTTTCTATTCTTCCTATCCCTGGTTATTTCCATTCCTAGAATATACCCTACTGCACCAAGATCTTTCATTTCGAACTTTGCAGACAACTAAGACTTAAGATCAGAAATCATTAGCTTACTATTGCCTATGAACAACATATCATCAACATAGAGTGCAATAATAAGGAATTGATCACTTTTAGCTTTGTAATATACATAGTGATCACATTTTGATCTTACAAATCCCAAAGACAAAACAAACATGTCAAACTTTTGGTACCACATTCTAGAAGACTGTTTTAAACCATACAGAGATTTCTTCAACTTGCAAACCAGTCTTTCTTTACATTTTTCCACAAAGTGCTCTGGCTGGGACATATAAATTTCTTCTTCAAGATCACCATGAAGAAATGTTGTCTTCACATCCATCCGCTCAACTTCTAAGTCATATGTTGTTGCAAATGACAAAAGAAATCTAATAGATGTCAGCTTTGCTACAGGAGAAAATATTTCTCCATAATCAATTCCCTCTACCTGGGAATAACCTTTCGCAACCAGCCTTGCTTTATATTTCTCCACACTACCGTCTAGACCTATTTTCTTTTTAAACACCCATTTGTAGCCCACAACTTTTCTGCCTTTAAGCAATGGCACCAAACTCCAGGTATCATTCTTGTCTAATGATGCCATTTCTTCATTCATGGCTTCCAACCAAGGGTTTGCATCAGGCATTTTAAATGCCTCTTTCATAGTCCTAGGTTCATCAGTGCTAGAAATTAAAGCATAGCCACAAGTAGACTCAATTAAAGAAAACCCATACCTTTCAGGTTGCTTTCTTTCACGAGTTGACCTCCTCATAGGCTGAGGCTGAGGTGGTTCTTCATCTTCATCAGAACTTTCAAAACTACTTGAGCTCTCCTCAGTATCAGGTACATTTTGATTTTTCAATTCCTCTTTATCTAGTGTTGGAGGAATTGTTGCTACATCCTTTTCATTTTTTGATTTCTTCTCTGACTGCAGATCTGATGTAGAAGGCTTCAGCTCATGAAAAATAACACTTCTGCTGTACAAAACCTTCTTAGTCTTAGGATTCCAAAGCTTGTATCCTTTTATTCCAGCACTATAGCCAATAAAAATACACTTTACAACTTTGTTTTCCAACTTAGATCTTTTCTCAAATGGCACATATGCATATGCCTCACAGCCAAAGACATGAATATGTCTCAAAGAGGGCGTCTTTCGAGACCATGCTTCCAAAGGCGTCTTCTCAACAAGAGCAGAGTTAGGAGAATGATTTACCAATAACATGTTGTAGAGACTGCTTCATCCCAGAACTTTTCCTCCAAGATAGCACTACTCAGCATACTTCGTGCTATTTCCATTACTGTCCTGTTGAACCTTTCAGAAACTCCATTTTGTTGTGGAGTGTAAGGTGTAGTCTTATGTCTTTTAATCCCATGATCCTTATAGTACCTTTCAAATTCATCTAAACAAAACTCACCGCCATTGTCAGTCCTTAAACATTTTATTTTTCTACCAGTCTGATTTTCTACAAGGTTTTTAAATTCCTTAAATCAACTGAACACTTCTGATTTTCTTTTCAGAAAATATACAAATGTTCTTCTTGAATAGTCATCAATAAACGACACATTGTATCTTGATTTAGACAAAGAAGGAACATTCACTGGACCAAACACATTAGAATGAATATAATCAAGCAAACTAGAAGATTTGTGAGTACTGGAATAAAATGAAACACGGTGCTACTTTCCATATATGCAATGTTCACAAAATTAAAATTCAAGGTTACAATCTTCAAGCCCTTCTACCAAGTTTTTATTTTTCAATATTTTTAAAGCTTTCTCACCAATGTGGCCTAGCCTATGATGCCAGAGCATAGTCTTCTCTGTTGGAAGTTTAACCTCCATGGCGTTTACTCCATCAGGAACGTTTCCCTCATGAATAGATTTATGTGACTTCGCAGAGACACTATTGCATTGAATAGCTTGTGCATCCAGCTTGTACAAGGTACCAATTCGAGCACCCCTAGCCAGCACCATAGAGCCTCTAGTCATCTTGCAGCCATTTCTAGAGAACGTGACCTACACTCCAATATCATTCAGCTTACTTTACAAAAAGTAAATTACGAGCCAAACCTGGTATGTGCATTACATCATTGATTCCCTTCACTCTTCCATCGGGAATTGAATTCTGACTCTTCCACGGCCAACAATTTCCAAAGATGAATCACTTGCTAAGTACACCTTTCCACCATTGTATTCTTCATACTTCGTGAACCAATCTCTATGAGATGTCATGTGGAAAGATGCTCTAGAATCAATCAGCCAGACATCGTCTGATGCCCGTGTAGCCAAAGCTGTAATGAAGGCATCTGCGTCACTTTGGGAAGAATCATTGCCAGAAGAGTTCTTCTTCTTCTTTTTCTCCTCCTTGCAGTCCTTTCGGACATGACCAGGTTGTCCACAATTCCAACATTTCACCTTGGACTTCTTGCCAAGAGACTTTGATCTCCCTTCTGATTTTGACCTAGATTTCTTGTCCTTCTTCTTGCCTTTCTCCTTCGGTCTACCTCTGACAGTAAGAGCCTCCTTTGCCATCTCAGAAGATTTCCTTCTCATTTCTTCTGATAGCAGAGAAGCAAAAACATCTTGCATCTTGAATGTGGATGTTGTACTCCCAATAGCCATCACCAGATGATCCCACGAATCAGGCAAAGAACATAACAGTAGCATGCAACTATCTTATTCTTCTATCTTCACACCAATAGATGCTAGCTGAGCAATCAACATGTTGAAAGCATTCAAGTGATCAGCAACACAAACTCCATCCTGCATCTTCAAGTTGTACTGCTTCTTCCTCAAGAACAACTTGTTCACCAAGGATTTGCCCTGATAAATAGCAGCTAGTCTTGTCCACAAAGAGGCTACAATCTTTTCTTCACGCACGTTCAAAAGAACAGAGTCAGCTAAACAGAGCCTTTTCAACCCTTTTGATTTTCTATCTGCCAGGTCCCAATCTTCCTGCTTCATGGTTTGAGGTTTCATTTTAGACACAGCAGTCCAAAGATCTCAGTCCACTAACAGATCTTCCATTTTGAGTTTTCATAACTCCAAATTACTACCATTGAACTTCTCTATTTCCATCTTTCCAGATGTGCTCGCCATCTTAATCTGTAACTAAATTATCAGACCTCTACTAGACTCCCACTGAAAAAGAATTGACACAAAAAACCCAACCCACTCACAAGGATAACACAACTGGCCAGGCTCTGATACCACTTGTTAGGAAAGCAAAGGTGTGGAAACACTTTCCTAACATCAAATTCACAGGGAAGAATGCAATGCAGGGCTTTTAATTTTCAAATTACAATCTAATTAAGACACACATGAAAGATTTTCAGAAATAGAACAAATACACAAAGACAAATTGAACATCAGATCTACGTGGGAAAACCCTATCGGGAAAAAACCCACCACACCAAGCTGAATCTCTTTGTATTACAGTAACAAATAAATTGCTTACAATCAGAAAGACAACTCTCTAGTATTTTCACAATAGTTTCAATGTTCAATCTCTTTCACAGAAAAATTCCCTCAGCAACTCAAAAAACTCATTTTAGAATTCTTATCACATTCCAATTTTATTCTCTTGTTGATCCTTACCCGCCAATGCTCCATCGAAGAAAGTTTCCATACCTTTTCAGATTTTTCCTTGCATGC
The DNA here is from genome assembly GCA_007258455.2 of Sequoia sempervirens. Classification (NCBI taxonomy): domain Eukaryota; kingdom Viridiplantae; phylum Streptophyta; class Pinopsida; order Cupressales; family Cupressaceae; genus Sequoia; species Sequoia sempervirens. The sequence goes on along the minus strand of VDFB02329942.1, from coordinate 36,577 downwards.
AATTTTTCTAGCATTGCAACTGATGCAAAAATCCAATCGTCATCCGTTTGAAATCCGCTTCCTCTGATTGGTCCAACGGGATGCCACATAGGATGGTCACATGGTCAAAGGCAATCAAACTTTGTTGGCATATCGGTGAGACACTAACAGTGTCTCCCCAATGCTAATCACTATCGATATCGGCTTAAGTCTCCAACAGTCGGCAAGAGGTTTCAACGAACGCCATGAGTCATACTGAGTCCATCGACATTCAATACGCTTCTGTCGGCATAAGATTTCTCCATCAGCAAGATGTTTTACTGATGCTTGCAAGTCATATCGATCTCTACTTTGCCATCGGCAAGACTTTTGCAGATCGCCAAGACCTCATATCGAAAACTTCAAGTCATGTCGGCGTGAGCCATTCGGCATGACTATCACATTTCAATGAGACTCATATCGAAGTCACAGGTCACAACGATGAGTTATGCTATTGGCAAGACACTTCATTCTCGCCAAGACTTTCCACCGACCACTTCATGTTACTCCGAAGACATACTACTATCGGCAAAATCCCATGGTTTCACCGTGACCTTTCTCCGAGCATCACCAAGTCTTACGAAGTCTGCAAGACTTAAGCCCTTCGCCAAGACGTTTCTCCGAGCACCCAAAGTTATCCCGAAGTCTGTTGGCGTGACTTATCCAAGTCGCCAAGACTTCTCAGCGAAGTCTTTTGTCACTACAAAGACACCATGTGAATACTCCTGTCGGGGTGATCTAGCTTCATCGCTGAGACATCTCCCCACGACCTTTATGTTAGCCTGACGTCGGCGAGACTTACACCATTCACTAGGACTTCTCCCCGACACCTGTGAGTCAGCCCAATAAGATCAACTATCACCCAGAGTTCTACCGATCGACAAAAGGTCATGCCGAACACAGAGAGTCACATCGATAGTCATGTCAGCAAGACATCAACCTTGTCACAGCGATATGAACATTTCAAGAGCTTCAAAATAGTTAGTCGGCCAGACATCCATGATGTCACACTGAATTTTCCTTAAAGGAGTTTCATGTCAGTAAGGATTGAGGTAAATATACCAACAACCTTCAACAAGTGTTGTGCCTTATGAACCATTCATTATAGAGCCCCTTTAGCTCATGAATTGATAAGTAGGAGGTATTTTCTACATCGTTCAAATTATGATATTGCTATTAGGATTCAACCGTGTAGTTTTCAAGTCAAACTCATTGAACCTTGTTTCATGAGTAGTGGTTCACAAGAAACCATCTCTCATGATAATGAATGGTCCACTTAGCACTCATTGCATCTAGGTGATTCTCACAAAGGTGAAGCACTAGACTGTCCCGGGAGGTCACCCTTCCCAGTATTGCTCTAGGTCAAGCGCACTTAACCATAGAGTTTTCCCCAAAGTTAAACCCACTTATCTTGCAACCCCATTTAATCATTCAAATAGAGGGTACTACTGAAGCACTGGGTCGTCTTGAGAGGTCATCCATCCTAGTATTGCTCTAGCTTAAGCGCGCTTTACCATAGAGTTTTCCCCAAGGTTAAACCCACTTAGCTTGCAGCCTTTAAATAATATAATTCAAATAGAGGGTACTATTGGTAATAGTTCTAACAAATATGTAGTGCCTCCAAATTAAAATCTCAATTTAATCATTGATTTCTTCCCTATGCATCAATTTGATCAGTTAAACCAAGTGGAAGCGAATGATAAGGATCCTACAAATCTTAGTTATAATGAGTATAGTGGATTTATTGAAAAATATACTATTGCATTTGACACATTTGACATCAATGTTACAAACAGATATCAAACATGGTATAAATCAAGGATAAATATACATGTAAATTCTTGTATCAATGATAAAAATGTCATGGTATGATGATAGAACCTATAGCTTTAAGTAATATTGCAATCAAAAGAAGAGTACCTTAAGAAAATCAACATGACTCTTTCTATCCAATTTTCCCATTCTTGGGACTCACAAAAAGTTAAAGTTGGAAAATTGAGTTTGAAGTGGATGAGGAAGTTATTGCACAGGCGACTAGGATGAGTACCAAAGGGAAGAAGTGGAAGAACCACAGGAAAACCCTAGACAATGACAGTTTATCTATATTCTTTAAGGATGGTGAAAATCCTATCAAGCTTCAAGGTGGATTCAACAAAGAAAAATTTCCTTTTCCCTGGGACAAGGTATGCCTTATGCTAATGAAATTTTTCACTCTTGAAGGTAGATTCAAGTGCTGCTATTTTTATCATTTCTTGCTACTAAACCATTTTTTCCACAATATGTTGTTAAGGTTTCCCTTTTACATGTTAACCTCTTTGGAGAGTTCAATTAAAGATGTCCTTGTGTTGAACCATCAATGCCTTGAAAAATCCCCCATTCCCATTCATCAAGGTCTTATAATGCAGCTATACCAATTCCATTTGGCCTTATGTCCACCTAAGAAAAGTAAATCCATCTTAATTGAGGAAACCCATGATTCCCCATGTTGTTGCTTTGACCTCTCATGGGAAACTGAAAAGTAAAAAGATGAAACCCTTTGTTGTTGATCATTCTCTCCCTTCTCCTAAGATCTTGGGTGAACCCTCAAATACTTTTCCTCAGCCCACCACCCCCTCCAACCCTTTGGAGGACAACCTTCCACCTATGATGCCTAGGTTTGAACAATCCCAAGTTGCTCAAGGTCTTTGCGACTTTAAAAATTGTCCCCCTCTCTCTGTTTTAATAAAATGTGGCCTAATGGAGTCTTAAAAAACCCCCATCACCAAAAAATAGAAATTTTCTACTAAGACAGTCTTGGTTGAGGATGACTTTATTATTGTGGTCAATGTGAAGAATCACAAGTTTGAGGAGGGGGAAGTGGCTCTCCACTAAGAATATCCAATAATTTGGTGGGAAATCTCAAGAATACTAGGAAGAGAGGGATTGTTGATAATATTAAGCAGGTGACTCTTTCTACTGATGATGAGGATGATGGGCCTGATTCTAAAGATTTGCACAACACTACCAAGAGCCAACCCAATTGCACTGTTAATACTGATAATGTCAGTATGGACCCTCTGGAGGTGACTCATAGCTCCCCTCAATGTGCTGCTATGATGGGGGAGCTTATTGAACTTAAAGGGAAAGTGTTGGAAATTGAGAAGAAGATGATTAGCCTTTCAAAGTTCATCTCCATGCACAGATCTATAACGACTCTTTGCTTGCTACAGGAAAAATATTTGAAGAAGACTGATGACAGGGATAATAGCCACAAGGAATTGTTTAAGTTCCTCACAGAGGATTGGGTCCAACTCTTTGGTTAGGTTGTTTCATTGGTGTTTTTTGTTAGTTTATTTTCTTTGTTTTTGATGAACTATTAAAGCACTATTTTTGTGTTGTGATGGAATTTGGACTTGGTTTGTAGCCTTCGATATTTTTGTAATGGGCCAACACCCTTGGTTTTTTGCTTTATATATCAAAAACATGAGCTAGAAAAGCAAGGGATACAATATAAGGTATGTATATATGAGGTCCCATCCTAACTACATAAACCTATACAATTATAACCAAATAAATACTACATAAACAACCTTATACCAAGTGTAGCAGAGCTAAAACAACATAAATTACATATATGGTGATAAAATTTAAAAAAAAAAGGTCTAAACCATTCCAAACATAAATTGGTTAGCAAACATTCTTAAGTTCTTCATGTCCTACAACTCCACCTAGGTGCCTAAAATTCCAACATTCATATTCCCTATTATAAACACCTAAACTTGAGATTGGAATCAAATCCATTTTGGGTTCCATAGGTTGCTCCACCATCTTTGTAAGACCATGAAATTTTGAGTCATGCATAATGGAGTTATGATATTTAGCTTGTGTTGAAGGACCATGTTTCATAAATGACATGATATACAGACTAGTAATTTATAATGCTCCTTTATGCACTCATACTACCATATTCTTAATCACCATATATGTATCAAACAAACAATGTTACAATAAATCCACATGAATCCACATCTCCTTCAAATATGTTCTTGGTCTTTAAAACCCAAAATATAGTGCAACATGAACCATAGGAGGCTTTCCAGTTTTAACATTTGGATCCACCCAACCCTAATATACCTCTTACATTTCATCCTTTGACTCTAACATTTTTGGCATAAAAAGATCTAAAATACTATCTTTGATCTCTCCATTCCTTACCATATTCTTTAAATTCTCCTTTGTATTGGAATAGTCACTATCCAAGGTGATCAATGAGGTCACATTGTTCCTATGTATTTGAAGTGGATGCAGTAGGACCTTGGATAGTGAATTTTCCACATCCAGTGATGACAACACAATCAAGTGTTTTTTATTTTAATGGTATTGATTCATTCATCAAATTGTTCAATGTGTCCAACAACATAATCATAGGTATAAGGACTTTTTTATGATTGAAAATGTTTGTATGAGAGTCTTTTCCTTGAGTGTGCTACTAATTATTCCTAGGGAAATTTTATCATAATACCTTGTTATTCTTTATTAGGTGAGGTATTTGATGATCCTTTAATTTCGATCTCACCTTTATCTATAAGATCTTGGATATAGTGATTCAATTGTATAAATTTTCCTATGGAATGACCTTTGATATGATGATAATCACAATATTCATCTTTCTTATACCATGAGAGATTTGGTTGATTATCATCAAAAAAATTGTGAGTGGAAAGTCCACCATGTTATCCTTGACTAGTTGATGAAAGACTGCCTCAATAGGTTCTCCTAAGGGTGTAAATTGTCATCCTATTTGCATTGGTTTAGACCCTAGGGGTGAAAATGGAATGACTATGGATGAGGTTTGTTGGAAATTTTGGATATGTTTCAAATCAATAACCCCATCTCCAACTCCATTCTTATTTTTTCTAAATAATTTGGATTTATCATTGGAAAATTTGAATTTATCATTTTTTTTATCCTTGGAATAAATTTTTATAACCCCTTTAGCAATGAGGGCCTTTATGATTTGAATGCCTCTTTCAATGAGTTCATAAAATTAAGTGACACACTAAACTTGGAGATAAAATTCCAAATATGGATTAATATTTATGAAAAAGATGTGTACTAGTTTATTTCATATTATTGGCCATGAAAACCTACTAGCTAAATCTCTCCAATGTTGAAGTAACAATGAAAACTTTCCCCATTACATAATTCCATCATGGTGAGATCATGCTCAGTGTTATAGGAAAAGTGTTGACATTTTTTTCTACTAATTCTCCAAAGGACGTGATGAACCCCTTAGGTTGGTGCAAGAGCCACTCAGGTACTTGCCCACATAAGCTATAAGTGAATAAGCTAGTATGTATGTATCTTCATGTGCCACTTATTGGCTATACATGAAGAATTATTTTACATGCTCCATAAGATCTCCCTTCCCATTGCATTTTTTATAGGAATTTCAAAAGAGGTATGGGATGGAACTTGTGATATAGACCGATCAAAGGGATATGGACATAACCCCTCAAAGGTATATGATTTCTTATGAGATCCTCCTTGGAGTCCTTTAAGGGCATCATTCATGGATTTTCATTCTTGATCAAAGGATGAACTAGGTGGTGGTGAATATGTGTATTGATGATGTTGTGTGTTATAAGTCTTAAGAGAAATGAAGTTTTGGTGCTGGTTGAGGTGACTCTTGGATTTTATGTTAACCTTAGGTGGAGGAACAAAATTTTGTATTTCATGGTGAAAGTAGAGATATGGGGACATTTTTGGACTAGTAATGGGGATGGAGATGCGATCAATATGGGTAATTGTGGTTTTTCTTCCAAGTTGGGTGTTTATTATGGATTTGACATGACTAACGGATTTTTAATGGATGTAGATACCTTAGGTGGGATAGACCCTTGGTATAGGGAATTACCTCTAATAAAAGGGGTTGTTTCCCTCTAGCAAAAGTGTTGTGATCTAAATTAGGGTTGATGTGGTCATGAGTGGGATGAATGACATCATGGATTGTAGTTGGAATTTTTTCTTCAGTAGGATCGAGATGAAATGTTTGATCAAGGTTGGAGAGGTCATAACTAGGAGGTAGATTTACCCCTAATTATATAAATTTTCTAAGGATTGCATCCTTTCTTTTTTCAATGAATCTCTCCATGAGATCACACCCTTGTTTGGCATCTAGTATCGTATTAAGATCAATAGTGTATTCAAGTTGGTTAGGAGTGTCATCATCAGTTTCACTACCATCATGTGGAAATTGAGAAGGTTCTCCTAAGAAAGGAAACATTTCTATGATTGGTTGACTATGAAAAGGATTTTCTTCCATCTTTTCATATCTAGTGCTTTATTTAGTACTTCATCTTGTGGTAGGATCCATTGGTATTGGTTTTAAATATGTGGGAAAGGATGGATGTGGAGGACTTGGCGACATTGTTGGGTTTGTGGTGAGTAATCAAAAGGGAGTCAAATTCTAAAAAATAAAGGATAGCCTTTGGTGATGTAATTATTGACTTGGAATGTGTGATTGATCGATTAGTATGGGTCAATTTTGCTTGATCCATTAAGAATCAAAGCATAACGAAGCCACTAATGCCAATCTCAATAGGATCAATCAAATGTAAATTAAACTAAATGTTTATCAAAACTAAGCATTCTAAACTACGAAAGCATTAAAATGTCTACTCTAATCCATCTGAAACTTATCCTGTTGTGGGAGTGGTGTCGTGTTGATGTGGAATGGCAACCCTTTCCCAATCCCGTGGATCAATGAGCTTGTTCCAATCACTTTTATTGAAGAAAATTGATGCAATGATTGTAAGATGTGTATGAAAACATGATTTTAATCTAAATGAGTATGACGCAAACTAATTTAACATGATTTTATGCTAAAAATGATCTAGTTATGCAAAAGCTAAGCTAATCTAAATGAATTATAAACTAAAAGATTCAAAACCCTAGTTAATAAACAAGCTAAATGGATGCATTATGTGATCATGGAAGCCATTAATAGAAGCTAAAGCTAATTAATGCAATTAAAATGAACTAAAATATGTTAAATGTGTGTTAAATATGAGTGTGAGTGTGAGTGATTGTAATAGCATAACTCTAATGTTAAAAGATGGATCCATTTGTCTCCAAATAGTGCTTTATTTATAGGAAAGCAAATGAGAAATGAAGGGTTGAGATAAAAAAGGCTAATCAATTATCAAGGATGGAAGAAGTTGGAGGCATGGATCATGGATTCTCATGAGTGGATGAGAATGAAAGATGAGATTTAATCAAGGGTTCACATTCCCTCAAACAAACACACTTTTGACTTGTACAAGAGGTCAAAAAGTTAACTTGCACAAGAAGTTTGGAGTTAACTTGCATATGAAGCTAAGTGAGTTTGCTATAAAAAGGAATAATCCCCTTTTTCAAATGAGTGAGGAGAAAAGAATATTCTTTGGAATATTCATGGGTAAGGGAAAAAAAATATTTAGTTAATCAAAACCAAATTAAATTATGCAAAAGGGGAAGGAATATTTCATGGGAATATTCCTTTTGGAGGAATGTGCAAAGGAGGAATATTCTCTTGGAATATTCCCTTGCAAGTGGGGGAGAATTAGATTTATTAGTAATTGAATAACTAAAACAATGTTAATTATGCAATTAGGGGGAATTAGACGATATTCATTAAAGAAAGTGATTTAATGAAAGGTGGAAAGGTGTTATGATATTTAATTAACTTAGGGCTATTTAATTAAAAGAGAGGACTTAGGGATTTAAATTAAATAATTCAATTTATTTAATTTAATGTGACGAAATGTTAGCATGAAAGGGGATGAATTAACCTAATTAGGTCAATTAGATTAATAGATGAAAATGAGGCAATTAATTAAATAGCTAGGCTAATTTAATCAATTAAGCGAAAAGAGGATGGGTTTTAGGAAGAAATGATGTTAGTTAGCCAATGTGATCCATTGAGACATTTTTAAGTGTCTACATTTTTACCCTCTTTGAAGCAATGTACTCATTGCATTGGTTCAAAGACTAATGTTGATTTTGATACTAATGATGATGCAAAAACCAATATTGATGATCTCTTGAGATGTTGTTATCCAAGCTAAAGTTGATTGATTTGATAACATTTTTGAGGATTCACAAATATGCAAGGATTGTGTTGAATAACATGAGGATTGGTAGGGAAAGATATATGCCAATGATGATTGATTTGATAATTCGATCAAGATTTACTAGCAAGGCTAGGAACAAAGTTCGTTAGATTATTTAATATTGATATGATTGAAAAATGGCTAGTTTCCCCCTCGAGAGATCGATCAAGGAATAAAGTGTTTCGATCAGGCTCACGATAGGTGAAAATCAAACTTATGCTTGAGATTTCAGGTTGCTTTTGAATCAAAGAGCTACAACTTTTCAGATTTTTGGGTTGAAGATGATATAGATGCCCCACTGTGCCCCAGTGGAAGAGGGATAATGATCGATGCCCCAATCATTTCTCTCTAAATCATTTTGATAGACATCATCGAGAGGTCCTCAGAATGGGTCATTAAGATAAATTAGAAGAAAAGATAAAAAACAAACAATCAGTGTTATCTATATCTCTTGCTAGTTTAATTTAGCTAAGGTGATTTTTGATATTGATGTCCATCACAAGAAGGATACATCCTAGGATATGTTGATCAGATGGTTTGATTTAGGATGATGATGCTATGATGAGTCATTAATACAAACTTCACTAACACATTTACCTATCATCTAGACTTTAGATTTTGACACTTAGGTTCTCACTTTATGACTTGCGATACTTGTTTTCTACTTGTTTACCAAAGGTTGAAGGTGACACTTGATTTATTATGGGTGAAGTTTATTGTGTGTGAAAGTGAAATGGGAAATTGGTTTTGGATTTTTTTTGGAATATTTCAATGTTTTTGGTATTTTGAAAATGTTTCGAGGTTATTTTTGGTCTTTTTTGAAAGTTTATGTGAATGTTTTGGTTTTCGATTATTTTGAGGTTGTTTAGGGTTTTTTAAATGTTTTCTAATGTTTAGGGTTTTTCAAGTTTTCAAATGTTTAAGGATTTTCTGAGATATTTTCCAAATGTTTTTGTGTTTTTTTGATATTTGAATACTTAGGGATTTTGAATATTTGAATGTTTAGGGATTTTTTGAGAGTTTCGACCAAGAACCTAACCTAAAAATATATATCCTAGGGGCCTTGGGGGCTAATCAAAGATAAGTCTTTCCTACGTTATACACACAGAGACCACGTAGTTCGGCTGACTCGATTTATTGATGATGAGATATGAACACTTGATGGATTGCCACTTTATTATGACAGACTCCTAAAGGACTGACCTAGGGTGTCTTGAGGGCACATCAATAATGGCCTTGCCTACATTCAAGCTCAGAGACTCATAGTTCGACAAGGTTTTGTTTTTGGATTTTCAATGTTTTGACCTTTTTAGGGATTTTTGATGTGTTTTGGATGTTTAGGATTTTGACTTTACAATTTTTTGAATGTTTTTGGATTTTCTAATGAACATTTTACGAATTGTTTTGGGATTTTTGATGATATTTTGAGGTAAATGATATCTATATCATGACGTCAATGTCACATTGTGAGATAAAAGACATGGATCAAGAGTTATTTGAAAACAAGAGTGTAATAACATGCCCCCAATGTCTTCATAATGCAATGGATAACCAAGATAGATAATGTATATGTGAAGAGTTTTATAGAGTTTTATCATACTAGATATGGGATATGGGACTTCATGAGATAAAATGGTAAAGATCATGTGAAAAGTTTTTCATGAGTAAAGTTGAAGTATACGCTGAATCTTTGTCAAGATCAAGATAAAGTAGAATATCTGGATAAAAAGTTGGATTTGGATAGATGGAGGGAACACTGGATTTATCATGACAAGGATGAGATGCTTATGTCTGAGAAGGATCATATAGATGCTCGATTCTACTCATGATGCTTGTTTGCCAGGTTTTCATCATAGTACTTTCCCAAAGTGCCACCGTAGTGGTTTTCACTGGAGGACGATTTTTATTTTTCCTATTTTCTTTTTTTAGAAATTTTACCCTCATGTTGAACTACTTGTCGGTATTGATGTAGAGGCCACTTTCATAATATACCAGCAATATCCTACCTGAAGAAGTTGATTTGCTAAGATACAAGCACTTGAGTGCAATCTTGAAGAACTCTAATCTGCCTTGTGGATACCGGAATTAACCTTGTCTATGTGCACACATCACAATATGGTACCTTTAGAATCCTTATGATGAAGAGTAGTTGCCAACACACGGTCAATGTGAGAATTGGATATCATAAATGGAGTGTATGGTGTCATGCATAAAGGAATATGAAATGGATTGGTCAATGGTTTGGAACATTTGACTCTCCAAACTTGGGAAGATGAGCAATGATGGGTGGGAATGGAGGGTTTCGTGGAATTAGGACCAACCATTGGATATGCTTTGTTCCTTGCATGAGAATCCTGCTTTTGTATTTGAGGACTCTTTTGATGGATACATTTCCCTTTTTAATTTTACCCCATAGTTTCCTTGACTAGTGGAGTTTCATAGGGATGATTTTCTTTATTTTTCTTTGGTATCCATTTGTACTTGACATGTCCTTTTTGCTATACTACATTTTCTTTGATGATCTTCACCTCGCTTTGATAGGAATTCTTATTTTTATGTTGGTTCCAATTTTTATATGAGATGATGGGTGAATGCCAACTCATGATACAACTAGTTGTAGCGTTGACTGCATTTTCATCATAAGGATCCTTCATGCCCCATATGTTGATGTTTTTTGTAGACAAAATTTCCCTCGACGTTGTGAAGGTATTATCAATATGTAATCCTTTTCCCTAATAATGTATCCTCTAATCCATAGCCACTGAATATGACTTTCCGTGAACACATGATATTTCTATGGGTTCCTACTGTTCAAGAATATGTAATGTTTGATTTGGTTCTATGACATCATTATCTGTTGATACTGCTTCAAAAGATGTTGATGTTGACTCAAAAGATGTTGATGATGCACAATCACTGTAAGAATCAAGAATCTCAACCATTACTTGCTCTTGTGTAGGAATATTAGGAGTGGGAGAATCATGTTTTGGATGAAGAACGCGCCTATATTTCCATATGAAAGAAACATCTTAGGGGTGATATCGAGGACATATTTGGAGTTTAAAATTGTTTAGAAGATGTTGCTTAGCTTTTGGTGAAACTTTGGGGATAGGGGTTCTTGATCCTGACTTGATTCAGAGTAACTTTCATTATCCTCAAGAGCCTCCTCCTGACATGATCCTTGGGTAGATGATAGATCATCGGTAAAAGACTCTTCACAACAGTTAGTAGGTATGGGTGCAATAAGGGATATTTCTTGGTCTTTTGGAATTTCTTCAACATGCCCAATCATTGAGTCATATGTGGGAGAGATATCATAATCTAATATCCACTTGATGTCATTACGGTATAAAATATTGCTAAACATTGTTGATGCTTTTGGAATTTGTTTTAAAATAGTATCTTGATGTATGTCTAATTCCTTGTCCTATGATGAATAAATATGTCTCACCGTGGTATCATGGGTATTGTTTACATTTTTTGAGGTTGATGCCTTTTCCTGAATCTTTTGCTTTTTTATGGTCAGGCATAGGGTTTGTGTAAATTTTCAAATTTTTATTCCTAGATTTTTGATCAACATGAATATCTCCTTGTTCAATAAGATCTTCTATTAGATGATTGAGTCTAAAATAATTTTGTGTGTTATGACCTTTATATCAGTGAAATTCACAAAAATGATCTTCTCTATAGCTGTGAGGTTTGACTTGTGGCTCTTGATAGTTTGAGAAATCTGGGAGTGTGATAAGATTAGACTATATCAACCTCTTCAACACATGCTCCATAGGTTCCCCTAAGGAAGTGATTTTTGGTTTAGGAGCATTGTTTGTTCTTTGTTGTCCATGTTGAGTGTTTCTAGCATTGATCATTGGTTGATTGTTTGGTGGTTGCGTGTATAGTTGTTGTGTGTTCATGGGTTGGGTGTTTTCTTGTCTAGGAGCAGTTAAGACCACCTTTGCTTCAACAACACCATCACTAGTAACATTCTTATTCTTGGCCCAATAGTAGGGCTTGTCATTAAAACTAGTGGATGGGCGGTTGTCTTTATACACTTGTGTGTTCCCCTGTGAGATTAGGGCTCTCTCGATGTTAAGGGTTCTAGGGACAAGCTCAACATAAGAGGTAATGTACTGCATCTTCAAGTGGAAGGATAGATCTGGATCAACATTTGTTATGATAATCTCTACTTGTTGTTCATCAAGAACGGTCCACTTGCTCTTACTAGCTTTTTGCCTCCATCATTGCAAGAAATTGGCAAAGGATTCTCCTTTGTTCTACTTGAGTGTGTATAACTCTTCTAAGCTTACGTCCATGTCAAGATTGAAGGAGAAGTGATCTATGAATTTTTCAATGACTTTTTGGAAGGTTTTGATGCTTGGAGGTAACTGTGAAAACCAATCCATGGCAGGACCTGTTAAACTTCGTGGGAAGAGGCACATTAAGTAGGAATCATTATAGGCCACCTCCATGCACATGATGTTGAATTATTTGACATGGTCCACAAGATTTCCTCTCCCTTTGTATTTATCAAATTTGGGGGCCTCAAATTCGGGAGGAAAAGGTACCATTGCGATGTTTCGATCGAATGGATAAGAACATAGGTTTTTTTGTGTATGGGGCTTCTTCATCTTTTCCATTCAGAAATCCTGCATTTCTTGTGATAAAACCTTAAGTTGTGATGCTATATCGTCTTGTGGGTTTGGTGGAGGAACATATGTTGTGTATTGCGGGATGGCGGATGGGTTGTACAAGGGATTATGATATGATGAGGTGTTGTATGGTGTGTATGGTGGTGTAGGATATTGTGAAGGTGATTGTGGAAGGTGATTGTAGTGGAGGTGTATATGTAACCAACGTGTTTGGGTTGATGATGTTTTGTTGAGGGTTATACTATAAACCCTATTGTTGTTGTTGTGCAAGAATTTTTTGTTGTTATTGTGTGTATTGTTGAGCTAGTAAGGATTGTTGTTGGGCTTGTTGTTGTTGAGCTTGTTGTTGCACAACTAAGGTGGCTTGTTGTTGTTGTCATTGTGCTACTAAGGTTGCTTGATGTTGTTGCTATGCTACTAAGGCTGCTCGATGTAAAGCTAAGGCATGTGCTTGCAATGTAGGATTAGTTGGTTGTTGAGACATCTATAATGGATTGTGGGTGTTGTTGTTTTGAGTGAGTTGTAGATTTTTTATGAGAGGTTGGAGGTTCCCTTGGTTTAACATTCCTTGTAGGATAGTCGATTGAGGTGGAGAAATGTAAGGTTGAGGTTCCATTTCATTTTGCATGACATGGGGAACCAAGGGGAAAGGTGATGTTGGTGCCATTGGGTATGGCGATGTTAAGGGCACATTAGGACCTTGAGTCCATTGATAGAAAGGATTCCCTTGACTGATGGGTAGGGGGTTCCCTTGTTGTATTTGAGGTGGGATCAAGGTATTACCTTGGTTGATGGGGTTCATAATCAAGGTGTTGTTTTGATTTGGGCTGATGATAGTTGGGTTTGATGTGGATGGTGGATTGACTTGGGTAGCTTGGGTAACAACTTGTTTTGATGTGTCAATGGGGTTGTTGGAACCACTTGTCAAGGGTTGACTTTGCGTGAGAGTGTTAACTTTCCCTTGTTATCCTATTTGAGGCACTTGGTTCACATACTTTCCATAACATTAGACATACTTGGGGTATTTGTGATGATGGATGAAGATGGTTGTGCTCGAAATGTCAAGGTTGTTGTGGCATCATGAAATGTAAGTGGTTTTCCAAATGTTGGTGTTTAGCTTGTGTTTTGGGGAAGGTTGGTGGTTAACAGAATGGTCATTTTGTGAATACCCAAAGTTGTGTTTGTTCCTAGACATGAAGTGAGACCAAGGTTGGTTCCTAACCTAGTTGTAAGACTAGATTTTAAGGGTTGACTTGGCACAAGGGATGGAGTTAGTTGAATCATAGATGAATTCAAGCCTTGTGTCAATGATTGTGCAACAAAAGATGGGGAAATTGGAGCCATATTTTCTAAGGCTTGATGTTCCATGATTTCTTCCCTAGTAAGTCCAAATGGATTGTCCATGACATCTTCTATCTCATACGGCCCTGATGGAGATGATGGTTGTTGTGATGGGGTAACTTGACTTCTAGGATCAAATTCTTGAGGATTTGGATCACTTGAGGTGAATGTGACTTTGGTTTTCTCCATGATTCTCTTATGTTGTGATCTTGTTGTTACCACAAATTGTGGATCACCTATGGGAGAGTTATGTTGAGATTTGTAATGTTTGAACTCTCTAGTTGACTCAAATCTAGGTAAAAGGGACACTCTAAGTCTTTTTGGAGCAATGGTGATAATGGAAGATGGAAAAGGTGAATGATGTGGGAAGTGATCTTTGCAAACATTTTGGGACAACGCTGACTTAAGTTTGATTGTTTGATGTTTGGATAAAGGATGTTTATGAACTTGTGAATCTTTAGGGTAGACTTGTGACCTTCAAGATAAACTAGTCCAAAGATGATAACTAACTCAACTAAGTGCATGGAAAAGGATACATTTCACATACAAAGTAGCTAAGTTAGGGGTTGGTTTGATAGATGTTTAAGTCAAAAAAATTTGGTGTATTCAAAAATTTTACAAAGATAAGTGAAGTGAAGGATGAAATTTGATGAAGGGGTGAGTGAAGTTTTTGACCCAATGTTGACCTAGAGTGAACCTTTGTTTTGCAAGACCAAGGTAATGAGAAAAATGCTATACCTCTATAGTGATAATACTCCAAGAACTCAATGATTTTGGTAAAATAGGACTCAAATGATTTTGATAAAGTGAAACTCAATGATTTTGGATAATGGAACTCAATGATTTGGAAAATAGAACTCAATGGTTTGCAATGTTTTCCTTGTATGATAATGGGTGTAAGGTTGAGTTGTTCAACTAGCATGATTGGATGCCAAATGGTCATGTGGGATTCAATTTGTCAATTCATCTTGCTTAATGAGTTTATTTTTACCACAAACACTTGTCTTGATTAAGTTCAAACTAAATGTCTATGTCAAAAACATCATCAATTCCACAAGGTCTATTTTGTGAAAATCATGAGGTTGAAGCCATAGTTCCCTATGTTATCTTTGGAAAATATGGATTGAGATGTAAACCAAAATATTTAGAAGTCTAAGAATAAATTCTTAGGACCAACATTAATATCAAGGTTTTGTCAAAGGGTATCCATACTTAGACCAAAGGGTTTGAAATTTTGAGTAAGATCATGAATGTTTGTTTGTAATGTTTTAGAACCAAGCAAAGTATTAAACTAACTTAAAATCATTTACTACCTAAGCTGAAATGGCCATACTTGTTGAGTCCCCACTCGGATTTCTCCAAACACTAAGACAATGCGAATAGTTAGAGATTTGGAAACACTGGCTCCCCTCCACAAAACACACTTCTCGGGACCACCAAATCTTAAAATCCTGAAGAATCGAAGGCCCTAAGGATTTTTTTGTTTCAACAATTAATAGTACAAATGGGGCGGCTTTAGAACAACTATTCTTGCACCAAAAAGTATTAAGGATTTTGGTTTCTAAACAATGGTTCATAATAAGGGCTTTCATTCAAGGTGGCCATACACGTGGCAAGATTAGCTCAAGATTATGGAGAATCAAGAGGCCTCCCAGTCCCTTCTCAAGAAGATATTTTTACTTACCACATGGGTACTATGGGTGACACTTGTCGGTATGACATATCCACACCTATTGTTTATGACTTTCGTCACAAACATATTTTTATATAGCAACTTGGATTAGCTGGCTTTAGCTCATTACTGCTTGGGTTGTTCCCTCCTTTTGAAGTGGGGAGGTAGTCCCTCTAAAGATAAACAATAGCAGGGAAGCACGTTTGTAGTTTGATCATCCTAGTTCACATGAAACAAGGAGAGAACACACACCACGCCTTTTCCCTACACTAGCATGGGGCTCATTTTTAATCCAAATTGAAAGATGTGGGTGATTTTGCAAAATGTAAGGAATGTTTCTGATTCTCAAGATCATCGAGTGGCGTAAGAGACGTGCATACACATTCAATAGAAAAGTTGTAAATAAAAAACACAACAAACACTCGTTAATTTTAACCCTCAAAGCAAAGATGAATTTATTTATTGCACCAAACGAAATGTTAAGTTGCCTTGTTCAATTTTAAACCCAAAATACAATGATGAAATGAGGCTTCAATTTTAGTCCCATATAAGCATAAAATGAAAAGCATAAGAAATTGGGTTATAATTGCCCCCAAAAGCGTCAAACACTTGTTACAATCATAAATTTTCAAGATGGGAGTGCTTCTTCAATTTAAATTTTATTGTCCAACTTGCAAAACCCCATTAGTCTAACAACCAAAACAACGTTAGAAGCATGTTAGTAATATGATGAAGTGAAAAAATTAAAACACATGCTAAAAAAAGATCATTAAATTTCTTACCATAGTTGGGCATCACTGTTTACAATAGTGTTGCTATTTGAGCAAGATGGGTGTCGCTATGGTGAATAAGGGCGCCGCTTTGTGGGAAAAACGGTGACGATGATAGCATCGCCATTTGAGGTGTATCGTCATTTACAAATTTTGATACCTCTAAAAAGTATTTAGCATCACCATTTTTTTAATCAATGTCTATGTATTTAATAGGCTTCGTTGTTTGCAATGACGATAGCATCACTGTATGGTGATGCCCTACAAAGGCGTCGTTGAAATTGTTTTGGGTGTCATTGTATCCTGTAAAAGTAAAAACGAATAGAATTTGAGATAGAAATTGATTAAATTTAATCAGTTTTTCCCTCCTAGTGCTAGAATGTGATTGACAGATTAGTATGGGCCAATTATGCTTAATCCATTAAGAATCAAAGCATAACGAAGCCACTAATGCCAATCTCAATAGGATCAATCAAATGTAAATTAAACTAAACATTTATCAAAACTAAAACATTCTAAACTACGAAAGCATTAAAATGTCTACTCTAATCCATTTGAAACTTATCCCATTGTGGGAGTGGTGTCGCGTTGATGTGGAATGCCGACCCTTTCCCAATCCCATGGATCAATGAGCTTGTTCTAGTCACTTTTATTGAAGAAAATTGATGGAACGATTGTAAGATGTGTATGAAAACATGATTTTAATCTAAATGAGCATGATGAAAACTAATTTAACATGATTTTATGCTAAAAATGATCTAGTTATGCAAAAGCTAAGCTAATCTAAATGAATTCTAAACTAAAAGATTCAAAACCCTAGTTAATAAACAAGCTAAATGGATGCATTATGTGATCATGGAATCCATTAATGGAAGCTAAAGCTAATTAATGCAATTAAAATTAACTAAAAGATGCTAAATGTGTGTTAAATATGAGTGTGAGTGTGAGTGATTTTAACAACATAACTTTGATGTTAAAAGATGGATCCATTTGTCTCCAAATAGTGTTTTATTTATAGGAGAGCAAATGAGAAATGAAGGGTTGAGATAAAAAATGCTAATCAACGATCAAGGATGGAAGAAGTTAGAGGCATGGATCATGGATTTACATCAGTGGATGAGAATGAAATATGAGATTTAATCAGGGTTCACATTCCCTCAAACAAACACACTTTTGACATGTACAAGAGGTCAAAAGTTAACTTGCACAAGAAGTTTGGAGTTAACTTGCATATGAAGCTAACTGAGTTTGTTATAAAAAGGAATAATCTCCTTTTTCAAATGAGTGAGGAGAAAAGAATATTCTTTGGAATATTCATGGATGAGGGAAAAAAGCTATTTAGTTAATTAAAACCAAATTAAATTGTGCAAAAGGGGAAGGAATATTCCTTTTGGAGGAATGTGCAAAGGAGGGATATTCTCTTGGAATATTCCCTTGCAAGTGGGGGAGAATTAGATTTATTAGTAATTGAATAACTAAAACAATGTTAATTATGCAATTAGGGGGAATTAGACGATATTCATTAAATAAAGTGATTTAATGAAGGTGGAAAGGTGTTATGATATTTAATTAACTTAGGGCTATTTAATTAAAAGAGAGGACTTAGGGATTTAAATTAAATAATTCAATTTATTTAATTTAATGTGAAGAAATGTTAGCATGAAAGGGGATGAATTAACCTAATTAGGTCAATTAGATTAATAGATGAAAATGAGGCAATTAATTAAATCGCTAGGCTAATTTAATCAATTAAGCAAAAAGAGGATTGGTTTTAGGAAGAAATGATGTTAGTTAGCCAATGTGATCCATCGAGACATTTTTAACTGTCTACAGAATGAACTTGGATGGATAACTCAAATGAATAATGAAATGATCCCAAAGATGGGAAAAAGTGATTATGTGGATATATGGATTGGATTTTCTAAACTTGGATTTAAATTGTAAGTTACACACTCAAATCTTAAGGATAGTTTGATGTGACCTTGATTTTGGAATCTATGAATTATTGGAGTTTTCAAGGATTTGACAGTGGGCCTTAAAATATCTTAAAGATTCAAAGGATGTATTAAGTGATGATTTGATTGAAAGATCCAAAGGTGAGACATTTAACTATATCCAAGGATTTCTTGTGATGATCATAGGTTTTGGACTATAAAGATGATGTGGATAAAAGATGGTGATGGTGTGGTGATCAAGGATATCATAATATTTTTAAATCTTTTAGATGTTACTCAAAGATAACTAAGGTTGTGAACCAATGGACAATTAGTGACAAAGGGATGTGTACCTTGCACTCAAAGGTATGTTGTGAATGATTGGACAATAGGATAAATCAAAATATGGACAATGGATGAAGGAATAAGGATGTGGTTGGGATGGATAATGTGAAATAGACACGACATTTGTTTTGTGTGGGCGATGTAAAAAAAGTTTGTACGACTTAGATTAGATGGATAAAAAGATATGGGATATCAATTAGGAGTTGTGACTTGGGAAATATGGACTAAGTGTGTGGGAGTGTTGGACTATGGTTTTGGTGATGATGTTAGACCAAGGAAAAATTGATTTAGCACTAAGATTGCAAGGAATGGTTATCCTAGATTTGGTTTCAACCTTTGTGTTTCAAGGATACCAATTGGAAATGTGTTTTCAAAAAAGAAAAAGCACTTCAAAACCTAGGTTTGACTCAAACTTGGTATAATTTTTTTACAAATAAGCATGGTATATACAACACATAATCAAGAAGACACAATAACAAGCCTAAATTATTCAATAAAATATGTGACTCCTAATGTGGGTCCATGATGGAAATTAATCCATTAATACTATCTACTTGTGAATGGATAGTAGGGGTAGTTGCGTGCATGTCCTACCCCTTACCAAAGGTGGTCAAAGGCTTTACCTTAGTTACCTATATCTCACCACATGGAAGTACATTGTAACTTCAATGGGTGATATGCATCCCTCGTACCATGCTAGAAGATGACCTATGGTCTTAGGCTTCTATTTACAAGTTTTCTAGGGGAAATCCATGAACTAAGGGCCCATTTACAAGCATGAAATTAGGAGTGTCTCTCACATTCTCTTCACCTCACAAGTATCGATGGATCGAGGTTCTCATGGATCTACTAGATATGATGATGGCTCCTTTTTTAGGCACATCTTTCACTCTCTCCCCTTTTTATACCCCACCAAAAAATGTGGTTGATGTCATCTCTTGGGGTGATTAAATCCCTAAGCAATCCCCCTAATAAAAAGAAAACAAGATAACACTTATTTATTATCCTCAAAATCACCTAAAGGTGTGAGAGAGGAGCATACATAAGTGTACATTTCCAAGGTTTAAAAGAAAAACTTAAATTTTTAATCCAAATAAAAATGTGTAAATTAATTTTAACCCAATTTTTTATGTGAAAAAAACAAAATAGATAAGGCACACAAAAAAAATCTATAATCAATTCCTTAGAAAATATCCTACAAAACCACTAAATTAGTAATTTATAGGATAAAAATCTTGGACATATGAAAAGATCTACATACAAAAGTTAACCAAAAACCAAAAATAGGTTAATCCAACCAAAAAAATAGAAATAATAGATTCTTTATGATTTTTTGATATTTTTTTTAAAAAGCACTATAAAAGGACAACGTATGTAAAATTTATGGATGTTTTAAGTTTCAAAATAAAAGGATGACTTTGAATGAGTGTACCTAAATTTTGGAGATAATTTTGAACAAAATACCTTCAACACTATGTAGGCCTCTAAGTCAACCTTCCAACAATTGTAAAATTCTAAAAATCCAATTAGTATAAAATGGTAGTTTTTGTAATAGGTGTTTTTTTAGAAATTAGAATGGAGAGGGGGTGGGGCTTTAGCCCCTGTTGATTATGTCCTAGTCGTCCACGTGATTGTGGATGGGCACTAGGGGGCTAAAGGACTCGAGGCTAGATTTTAGCCCCTATGAAAATTATGTGATCGATGGCCAACGAGCTCATGCAACTGAGGGCTTAAAGTGAGCTTTGCCCTTGGTCATTCATATGACCACGAGGCTTTCAAGCACAAAAATAAAAAAGCACATACCTAAAAACTATGTAAACTGTAACTTTAAATTTTGAATGAAATTTGGATTTCAAAAAATAACCATTTAATTGTTCACCTTTATGTTGGTCTATGGACTTCAACAATTTTTTTAAAAATAGTTAAACATAGATTTGACAAGATTTAAAAAAAATATATTGCAAATTAAATAGAAACTAGCCATAAATTTCAAAAAAGTTTAAAACGGATTTACTATGCATTTTCCTTAATGGGTGTGTATACCTTGACCTCTCATGTGTATAGATTCACATTATATATGCCTGAGACCTACACAATGACCAGATTATCAATGCATATATACCTATGAACATCTTATATATATTACTTGTTGTCACTATGTATATACTTCTATGAGTATATATCTTACATGAAATTTTCTATATCTACTTTTTGCTACTATGTATATATTGAAATGTTGTGCATATTCCTATGCTTCTTAATGAATAAATTTCATGCATATTATGTATATCATTTGTATATATATCAAACTCGGTTATTTATACACTTAAAATACACATGGTATATGTCTAAGAAAAACTATGTATACGTCAAAACAAAAATTGTGTACTACAAACCTTTCTCTACATAGTTGTATGTTGCAATTCATATAGTATAGAATGTACAATAGTATAGATTCCATACGGTTGTACAAAGTTATATACAAGTGAGAACCAAAGGAGCCTACAAACACCAAAAAAATTCCTATGAGAAAAATGGCAATTGTTATATGTCAAAATTCATTTCTCAATTGCACCAAACAACCGTGCACTCTGTTTTGACCTTGGAGACATGTATAAAAAGTGGATCCATGGAACCACTCAAGAACCTACAAAAACCATTTACTCAAAGTCCACCACAATGTACAAACACACAAATGGAGTTAGATAAGGGAATTGTCCCCAATAGAGTCTCTAGAATGTAAGCAGTAATTTGAAATTGAATAATGGAAACAAATACAAAGAACAAGATTCGTATTCCAAACTATTACAAACCTCAGATAGATCTCAACAAAGGAATGCAAACAAAATCAATAACACAATCAAATAAATATTACCAATAATACTCCATTGATGAATGATTTTCTCCAATGATTATTTGGTATGTGTATGCTCCTTTGCTTGAAAGTTTTCTGTTTTGACATCATATACTTAGCTCAAAGTTGATGGATGAAAATGAGTGGGAATGTGCCTCTACTTATAGAATTTTGGAAGAGGCAATGGATGGTTTAGATCTTATGGTGAGATCAACAAAGAAGGATGATTAAGAGGATTTCACTAGGATCAAGGAGAGAATGGAGGGTTGAGATGGAGATTGTTGGAATGTGAAGGGATAGGATGCATTTAATAAATTTGGAAAATGGTTGCAACCATGAGAGACACAAGGGACATGTGCACCTCAGAGCCCTTTATTCTTGGGTTTGGCAGAGAGAATATTGGAACCATAAGTACAAGTGTTTGTAGGTGTCTTGTATTCTTGGGATAGGTTGAGGGAATATAGCTATAATTAAATAATAACAATATTTAATTGTTTTAGCCATGTGAGATAGAAAATAGGTGTAAAAAGTATTTATTTATTTATTTATTGTGAGGTGAGATGGAAAAGAGAGATAATTAGATAATAAGATTATTCAATTGAGTGAGGGACATTAGGTGAAGGAGACCTGTCAAAGTAATGTGTTTGATTGATTGGAACTAAGGAAACATTTAGGTGTCTACAATCAGAACACAATATGGTATGCAATTTGGCATAGTAAACCTCTCTAACACTAAGTTCACATACATTTTATGATCCAACCAAATTTTCATGTTCACTTTATCTCTTTTAATCTCCATCATAAAGATGTACCTAGCTACCCCTAAGTCCACCTCAAATTATGTTGAAAGTTGAGACTTCAAATCATAAATCAAACATTTTCCATTATTGTAAAATAACATATCATCAACATATAATGCAATAATGAGAATATGATCACTACCCATCTTATACTAGATGCAATAATCCAATTTGGATCTTCGAAATCCCAAACACAAAAGAATTAGAATTTTGGTATCATATCCTTGGAGATTGTTTAAGACCATACAAATACTTTTTTAACTTACAAACCAAATGTTCTTTACCTTTCTCAATGTAGTTCTTTGGTTGTGTCATATAAATATCTTCCTCTAAATCACTATGAATAAATTTTTTCTTCACATCCATCTTCTCAACCTCAAGATGATACGCTACACTAAGAGGTAGTATAAATAAAATGGATGTCAAATTTTCTACTAAGGGGAAAATCTCACCATAATCTATTCCCTTACCTAGAAATAACCTGTCACAACCAATCTCACCTTGTACTTCTCAACACTACCATCAAACCCTATTTTCTTTTGAATACCCATTTGCATCCAATAGGATTTTTTCCATTAGGAAAAGCTACTAGGTCTCATGTTATTTTTCTTCAAATCAACCATCTCCTCATCCATGGCCACCTTCTAGGATCTTGCATCATTCATATCCATAGCCTCCTTCATGGTCCTAGACTCATCAATGTTAGAAATCAAAGCAAAAATGCATCTCCAAATAGAAATCAATGTGAGGGCATGTGGAAAGAGGTACTAAAGTGTATCAACTATGCATCTTCTAATGCATGAGTAGCCAAGGCAACAAAGAAAGCATTAGAGAGGATCTCTGAAACTCATTATCATATTCTACCTTTCTTCTTCTTCTCCTCCTCTTTATAGTCTCTTCTTAGATGTCTACCTTTATCGCAATTCTAACATTTCACCCTGAACTTACCAAGATATTTAAATCTCCCATGGGATTTGGATCTATAATTATCTTGTTTCTTATCCTTCTTGCATTTTTCTCTGAGTCTACCATGAACCACTAAGGCCTCTTTAGTTGACTTAGAGCTCTTCCTTCTCATTTTTTCAAAAATCAATGTTTCCACTTCACCTATCTTGAACTTGGTGGTAGTTTTCCTAATGGTTACAACCAAGTGGTCCCATGAATCTAGCAAAAAACACAACACATTTATACATCAATTCTCCTCCATTTTCACTCCCACAAAGTGAAATTGGGTAACTACTATATATATAAGACATTTAGATATATAGCCACAAACCCACCATCCTCCATCTTGAGAGTACATACAACTTATTTCTTAGAAAAATATTATTCTCCAAATATTCATCCCTAATAAAGTACATCAAGCTTCTTCCAAAGGTTCATTGCAATAGTCTCTTCATGCACATTTAGGAACATTGTTTCAACCAAACTAAGTCTAATAAGACCCTTTTATTTTTTATCCATATTGTCTCAATCTTCTTGTGATGTAGTTGTAGGTTTGGATCCAGATACTACAACCCATAGATCTTGGTCTAGCACATCTTCCATCTTGATCTTCCACAACTCAAAATTTGTGCTTGAGAACTTATCCATCTTTATCCTCAACATACTTATCATATCTTACTGCAATAAGATCAAAACCCTCTCTATGCAAGCTCCCACTCAAATGAATATTAGTAGTAAAAACTCTCTACCCAACACGTAGAATTTGATGTGATCAAGCTCTAATGCCAAATGAAATGAAACAAGGCATGTGGAAACACTACCTTAACTAAAAATCTGAGAACATTGTGCGAATTTCAATCTTTTAACACTACATAAATAAAACATATATAAAAACATAAAATAAATAATATACCATTACAACTTAGGTGTATATGGGGAAAGTGGGGAAAACTCTTTTGGGAGAAAATCCCCACTTAGAAGTAGCCCAATGTATTATTCAATAAATGACATAGTTACAATACACTTGTAGAACAAGCCTTTATAGGAGTATCACCAACTAAAAATATGGAGGAATTCGAATTGTTAATAATATCTACAAAACTCTACGCACAACCTTTATCTCAAGAACCTAATATATAAGAGATACAATATCTGAAACCATCAAACAATAATTGGAAAATAACAAGCTAAAACCACCCAAAAAGTGGTTCCCAAATCCCAAATCTCAAGATGAGTCCACATGCTAAAATATCATATTCCTTCCACCTGTCATAACCTTATTATAATCCACTCACCAAATGGGCATTCCATTTTGGTTTTATTATCTCTAATCAAGTATGCCTTATTATGTGTCATAAAATGCATCATAAGTTTAAGTTAGTAAACAAGTGTCACTCCTCCTCACAACTCTTATATGTCCAACACATTTTTATATTTTCTATGCAAACTTTCAAAGCCTATAACTTTTGATTTGAGAGGCTGATTGGACTCCTTTTTCTTCAATTGTAGAGCTCAAAGAGACCTATGCAACATGCACAACCCTTGGCAATGCCAAACAACATAAAATATTTATTTTAGCCAAAAACTTACTCTATTGCCTAGAAATTGAGTTTTTCTATTTAGAACTTGAAAATTGCACTTTTTATAATCTAATCAATTGGAGCAATCTTGAGACACCTTTCCTAACATGATAGAAGAAGGAAAGTTCCTTTTTTATCACTCAAAATTATTTCATGGTTCAATTATAAGTTATTGCATTTATGACAAAGAAATGTGTTTTTTGTAAGCAATAACAAAAAAGTATTACTTGATGTGCAAGGAAACCATTGTGCATATAGATCATTACAATCTTCAATATTTGAAAGCTCAATTCAAATTGTAGTAAGTGAAGCACTATAAGTGAATGGTATCTTGCCATCTTTTCATTTAGTTATTAAGTACAAGAAAGGTGTGACTCAAAAATTGGTTGTTGCCATCTTTTCATTTAGTTATATCTCATTTTATTTTAGCATGAGGTACTATTACTCAACTTCATTTTACAAAAGAAATGTGTGTGGACACATATGAGCATAATGTAATGTTTAGGTATAGATTTCAACATATTATAAAGTCAAAATGGATATGTTTTGAGCCATGGAAATATTACTCTCTCTAAGATGGGATGCATCACAAATTGGTAAGTTGTGTATGCCCAAATAAAAGAGGGTACAACCAATTCGAGAGTCTCACAATTCAAAAGTTGCAAGTCACATTGGCATTATAAAGATGGTTGGAAGTCTACAAAGGTAGAATTCGGTGTGTAGTTTGACACACCAATTTGTGAAATGATTTATTCCTCTTGAGAGAGGAAAATCATCCTCCAAAGGTCAAGAAAATAGTTAATACATGGTTAGTTAACCTAGAGGTGGGTGAATGTGTTTCCTTACAAGAGAGCTACTAATTTCATGGAAGTAAGTATATAGTTGTTTATTAAAAATGTTGTTTATTTGGAAGAAAAATCCGTGTTCATGTTTATATTCTAGAAATGGAGAAAGATTCATCGTTTAATCTCAAAGACAATAAAATTTAGTCTAACCCTATACCAATCCTCTAAGCTAATCATAACATTTTTAAGAAAAGGAAGAATATATATATATAGTCACTAATTCTTCGATAAATAAATCCTTAAATCAATTGTACAAATCTCTCGGTCTCCTTACACAAATGATACAATCTTATATGGAAATAATGGAAAAGATACCCAATATTACCCAACCACAAATGTTTGCATAGATATACCAACATGTTCATCTAAAACCAAATTAGTCAACTAGATGTAAAAATAAAACTCTCTGAAGAGGTTTTACATCATAAAATATTTTTTCAATTTGCTTTCATTCTCCCAGAGCCCTCTGTTATAATTTCAGTTTTTCCTTATATTAGGTCACATCAATGTATACATAGAATTCCTAGGAAGTTGCAGGTAAAGATCTAAACAGTCGAAACCCGTAACAACTTCAACAATTGCCACAAGGATTTACAATGAATTTATGTTAAGAAACTCAAGCGCTGATCCATCCTCCATATGATAACACCTGATAATTTGACATCGCTTGTCATATAAGATGTTGCTGGATGATCCTCAAGTTCCTCCCTTTTGATTTTCACTCCTCACGGTCATTTGTTTCAACTTCTAGAAGTCTTGAAGTTTTACAATTTGGTTCCAAACAATTGAAGTGTTCACACTCCTTTCAAACTTTTCTAACTGCATATCAGAGGGTCGAGCCTGGTACATGTAATACTCTCACCCTTCATGTGGTTCCCACATGACAAGGTCTTGCACCATTGTTGCTCCAACTTGTCAAGCCACATGCCTTCATTCTGGGTCACATGGGATTTCTATATGGATGTATCTCATATCACCAGTAAAA
This sequence comes from Sequoia sempervirens, assembly GCA_007258455.2. Taxonomy (NCBI): domain Eukaryota; kingdom Viridiplantae; phylum Streptophyta; class Pinopsida; order Cupressales; family Cupressaceae; genus Sequoia; species Sequoia sempervirens. The sequence continues at coordinate 9,710 of VDFB02329942.1, read as the reverse complement.
AAAGGTATGGAAACCAGATGCGAAAGAGATAAAATTGGGATATAAATTGGGATCGAATATGTAAATGAATAAAGGGAAAAAAATTCCAAAAGTTGCTTTCATATAAACCCAGATGTGATATATTACAAACTCGAGTTCATAAGACATCAAGTCTGAAGTCCATGAGTCTTGATCTCACACAACACCATATCTGCTACATGACATCACCTCGCACTCTCTAGATGTTCAAGAAAATAGGTAAGACTCTGGATGTAAGACCAAATTAAGCACAGGTGAATATTGAAATCAAGGTTTAATCATCATAGGAGGTCAAAAGATGAAAAGAACAATTTGGGTTTTGATATTTATGTGGATGCAATATTAAAATCTCGGTTTATATTTATTTTCTTGCTTTCTTGTATCAATGTGATGAAGATTCGTTTATTTAGGCATGCATCGATTTGGATAGGTGTTATCTCTCTTGCACAATAGTAAGCATTTACTTAGAGAGGTAATATACATTTAATAAAGGTAGTTGAACTTTTTTAGTTTGATAGAAACTCATATTACACATACATACTATCTTGTTTTATCTCACATTGGTTGTACATTTACATCTCTTGGTCATATATTATAAATGTCTTCTCCTAGCTCTTATATGAATTATCCAGATTGTACTTGTCCTTTACATTTATAGCTACATACTTATTTTTATGGAATAGTTACGTATTGCATATTCTATTTTTGATTATCATGTGCAATTTGACTTTTGTGGCTTGTTTTTCTCGTTCGAATATTGGGTGTGCATAGACATTTATACAAATCTCACATGCTACTAGAGCATTTTATACCAAATCTAACATGGTATGAAAGTGATATCTATACCATTCCACATTCTTACAAAATCAATGACGATCTATATTATTATGGGGTTCGACATTAGGGAAACTAAGTCAATCTATAATGTCCCTTTTTAGATTTTCCTTGTTTAATTTTAAATAACAAAATCTAACTAGAATAATAGTTGCACATTCTTACAAAATCAATGACGATCTATATTATTGTGGGGTTCGACATTAGGGAAACTAAGTCAATCTATAAAATCCCTTTTCAGATTTTCCTTATTTTATTTTAAATAATAAAATCTAACTCACAGTAATAGTTGCGCAATTAATTATATGTATACAAGCAACCTAGATATTGTAGTTTGAATAGTTTATTATATATTTCAAATTTAATGCTTAGCATGTATCTCAAAAAAAGGTAGAACTTATCCTCTGTATCAACTATTAATTTTCTCTAATCTACAGTGATCTTTCTTTATTTAAATGTCTTTGAAATGGCTTAGAGCATTCCTAAATCAAGGATTTTCATCCATTAACTTAGTGATGGAAATTAAGGGCCTTTCATCCTTTAATTCCAAGCCTTAAGGGTTTTCATCCTCAAGTTGTTGAACCACAATTCACATTTCACAAGGAATAATAGTATAAAAATTTCTTCTCAATTCATGTACCCTTCTCCTTGATTGAACATCTTTATATACCATCTTTTCTTTAATAGAGACACAACTCTTCATCCACATCTTTTGAATTTTCATCAAAACTAAACTTTATTAAATTTTACGCTTTTATAATATTAATTGTTCTCCCTTACGCTCCCTTTATTATCCTCACAACAATTACAAGAAAAAGGAAAGAACTGTTGTAACAAGATAAAATTGTATTTAAAGAAAGGGCATTACAGTCTTTAGAAAGGTTTTATCACAAATCCTCTTTCATAAAACCTCTCTAAAACCTTCTAAGGTGGGCTTGTCCCATATGGGCCAACCAACATCCCTTGAGCCATCCTCAACATTTTCAAACCCCCAAAAACACTACCACAAAGATTAAAATGTCCCAAGGACACTACAAAGAAAACGTAGTTTTACACCAAAACAATCAAAATGTCTATTTTGTCAAGCATTTCAGCATAATAGATATTGATAAACTAACTAAATCAACCGTGAATGGAATGAGAGAAGCAAATAACAAGTTCTAAACATAGTTTGCAATCTATTTCTCACCAGACTTGTTTGTAAGTTTGCAGCCACGTCAACTTATGAGAGAAGTCATGCCCAAAAAAAAAACTAATTTTTTCACCGAATATGGAGAATTTCATCTACAAGTCAAGTTTTCATTGCAAACTTGGCCATTGAAAAAATTTGCTTAACCTTTAATAAATCTTTCTTCTTCTTTTTTCTTAAAACAATTAAGATCTTAACAACATGAACTGATTTTTGAACAATCAAAAGAATTTATTGACAAATTTTGTGAATCAATAAAATTATGAAAAATGACATGAACCATAAAGATCCCTATGGCCTTGAAAACCTTAAATTGAGCCTAGAGACAAGGAGTTTGTCCCCAACTTTGCCCTAAATAATGATAGGGAATGTGCCTAGGGTACTACCCTCAAACTATGTTGGGGAATTTTACCTCCAAAGTTTAGAAAGCAAAACATTAAGACCATTTTGGGATGCATCAAATGTAAAAGACCATTTTGGATGCATCAAATGTAAAAGTACAGTTTTTTTCTTTCTTTGAAAAATATAAACAAATTTTTTCTCTGTTTTTATGAATTTTTCAATAATTTTTAATCTCCCAAATAATTGAAATCTATTTATATTTTCGGTTTGCCCAGTCAATCCCAATCCAAGTAATGCTATTATTATCAAAATAGACGTGTGTTCTCCCAATTCATTCTTTCTTTATCTTTGCATTATTTAAATTTATTTTGAGTATCTATATAAAAAAATTATTTCTTCACTCCAAATCAAAATTTTGGCTGCAGAGTTTTCGCTGAGTCCAAACTATAATTCTAACTATCAAAAGGACCTTTCATTACTAAACACGAGATTCTTAGTCCCAATTAGGCATTTAAATCTTCTTTTGGCTAAACAATATGCTAATTGAAAGTGATCTAAAAGCTTCTGATACTTCAACTGCTCACAATGGTTTTTCATATGTCAACAAGGCGGGCATGACTTCGTTGCATGTTACAAATTAAATAAAATAGCAAAGTGTCCAACTCCAAGTTTGCTTCGTTGCTTATGACAACAGAGCCTTCGCTAGAAGAACAAAATGGTGACATGATGCGCTGTTACAATAACAAAACCTCTCGAAGGATTTTAATTTTTATGTACAGATATACCTGAATAAATGAAAATTTTCATTTTCATGTTCAACAATACTTGTTTTAGTTTCTTTGTATTTTGCTATGATTTCCTTTATTTTGAATTTTACTACTTTAAACTTGTCCCTGTTTATATTAAAAATGTTAACGTAGTATTGTCACCTGCCATCCCCAAAAAATGTCCTGCCAGAACTGTTGCCCCAAAAACACATCCCCGCAATACCTGCCATCTCCGCCCTGTCCTAAAAATGTCATGAAACATAGTTAATAAGCCTTTGGTTTGGTTTCATATTTCCAAGAATCCTGCATGCATATGTTTTAATATAATCCATCCTATCACTGATGCACGTTATTACTTAATTAGTTACCAAGTCAGCATTTCTAAACATGTGAATAGGCTGTGTCCTATGCTCGAGAGGGAACTCATAGAGACAATAGAATTTTGATGAGAATGATTATTTGATTGAATGGTGCACTAAATTTGTGGCATTCTTCATATGCTCTTATGGCCAGAAAAAGATAAGCAAAAGCGCTTCTGCCATTCTTTAAACATCCATGCCAGAAATTCTTACCATGAAAACATTTAGTGGTGGACCTGAGTGCCTTTGAAGCTATAAATGCATACTCTGAATCTCGTGATTCCATGAAAAAGTCAAACTCAATACATTCATAAGACTTAGTCTTGAGTTATAGAATTTTGGTGTTTGGTGCAGGACTTACTGTCAAATAGATCACAGAGGAAGTAAATAATTCATTATAAATTTCTTTTCAAAAATCTCGGTTTCCCAAGCTTATTTTGGTTTTGTTTCAATGCACGTTTTAAAACTTTTGAGAAACTTTTCATATCAATAATCAAGACAGACAAGCTTCAAAGATGGAACTGTATACTAACATAAATTTGGTAAACATGGAATGGTTTTATCTTAAAGACATGTTTAATGTCAACAACGAATACAGTGCATATTTCCCATTAAAGGGTAGACAGCAAGAGATGGGTATATATCAAATACCAACTCCCAATCTTAACTGTGTTTGGGAAAGAAGAAATACGCAAGAGATTGGACATTCTGTGCCTCAGATATCTACTATGGCAAACACTTACGTAAAATAATAAATTAGTATAATACACATGGCAATCCTAAATTGGCAAACTGAAAACCCACTACAAATATGAGCAAACAATAGGCATATGGAGGAGCTGGTAAAACTGTTGAAATTCTCAGCCAGAAGAAATAAATCCTAATTGCACAAAACAGATTTGCTCTTGAAATCCAAGGTCTGTGCTACAGTGCTACTTTGTCTTTACACAAGCCTGTGAGAAGAATTTTTTTTGAGAAATCTAATTATGAGTGCACTAGTTTGCTTACAATAAAAAGAACAATTTGTCTACAACCCATTTTTTAAATGCCCAAGGTAGCCCATCTTTTCAACTCCAAACAAATGAGGAAGATCAATCTCCATCATTTGATTGCTGCAACATTTTATTGGTAATGGCACTGCACAAAGATTTCCATATTGGAACCAACATGTCCAATGGTGGTTGCAGTTCCTGATGATCCAACATTTTTTAGAACAGAAGATAAGATCAACCAAACCTACTCCTTAAACAAGACCATAGTTTCAGTGTGGGCTTACCTGAAAAACCAAAGTAAGCTTTCTTTCCTCCCTTACAATCAAAGCCAAGTACCAATAGCAAGTGAAGGGTGTGACAGCTTCATTTATCACTGCTGCTAGAATATTACCCATAGGCACAAAGCGTCGAAAAATTTTCCCACTGCAGAAGAACAGGAATCACAGATCTTCAGACAAACACCTTTAATTAAAAAATTAAATCGTAGATCATGTCAACAAAATGAGAAGTATGACAGAAAAACATTGTGTAGAACAAATGATAAATGCCTGTATCAGAAAAGTCGTACCAAGTTATATTTCTAATGCTTTAAAGCCAAGTTCACTTTTCTAATTCTGTGCAATTTCACTCTAAATATACAGTCAGCTAGTAAATGCATTTCAGATGAAAAAACAGTATTATTAAGGAAGTTGATGAAATGAACTAGTATTTGAAACAAGTATTTTTGTGCAAAATGATGCAAAAAATTTGGCTGATAACATTATTGAATTCCAGCAATCTGTTGAAAAAAATTAATAGACACATAATTATTTGGTCATCATTTATATGTCAACCAATGACAAAGACATGATTGTGTATGATGATCCAATTACCAATGACAATCTACTATGAAACTTTAACAACTCTCTAAAATTTGAGTCCTTGATTGCCAATCTGGCAAACCTGAGGGTGCATTGCTACCACTCAACGGTTCACTTGTAAAGTAAGAAACAATTCTTTTGATTATTTTGCATTTTGTAGTCTCCTCCATAAACTAATTTATAGCCATAAAATAAATTCTAACTCATCACACGTATCTCCTTATTTGAATGTCCTAACATCCATACAAGGTCAATATATTACCCTTAATTTTTCTGAGAATGAAAAGTTTCAGAATGGGATGTAGAGACACATTCTGCTTCGTCTGTGCTCCAGGTCCATATTTTAGCAAAAGCTTGAAAAAACAAACCTTTCAACCTAACATTTTGTAAAAGTCTCTAGAATAGTTCACACCATGAATTTTCAACTCCTGGCTGACAGAAAACTTCTTAAGGACAGAAAATTAACTGAGTACAAGTTAAGTTCCATATTCCATCTACGCAGAGTGCTAATAAAGCCAAGCAAAAGATGGAGTCCAAAGGACTATGGTCTTGTGCTAAAGATGAACAACTTCCACGTTAGTAACCTGGGTTCACGCACTGCTGTGCACCTGTGTTAAAGTGATGACAATAATGCAAGCCTAGCCCTACAAGGCTGAATGCAAGCCAGCATAACATTTTTGGGAAGATACCCATTGAATGTTGCTTCTGAGCAAAACAGCATTGTAAGAGAAGATTACAGTGAGTGTTTATCAATTTATCAAAACAAAAAAAACATCGAAGAATAAGAGGGAATGTTTGGAGGTAAAGAGATCATGAAGTAAAGTGTCAAATTCTATTTGACTTGGCCAAATCCCCTAGTGTATCATTAAATTTCAGGAGAAAGGGAAAATATAATTAATTTCAATGGGCATCAAAAGGCAGTCTAGGTAATGCGGTGATTTGTTAACATATTATGAAGGAGCCTACTACAAGGATTTGGCTACAGAAACTCCTTATCTTGCTCACTTGAAAGTGGTTTCCTTGTTCACTTGAAAGTGGTTTATTTATCTCTGCAGAATGCTTTGCAGTTTTTCAATGAGTGGCTGTTTCAAGGGATTTTTGTTTACATCGAGTTTGACAAAAAATTTACTTCAATGACAGCAAAAGCACCCAATCTCTCTCCTGGACAACCTTCATCAGATTAATGATTTCTTATTTAATTTTTGGCTGGCTATGCCAACCATCCTGATGGCAGCCTACTTTCATCTCACTGAATTTTGTATCTATAGGCTTACTGGTTACTCCAGTTGACCATACCCACTTTGGCCTGCCATTTTCCTAAGGCCCAGCATACCTCCCAAGGCAGCAGACAAAAGAAGAATTTAGAACCAGTTTGTAGAGGCCAGTACCAGTGTTGGCCAACTCTGCAGCAACATTGACTTTGTGATAGTTTTGTTTTTTGCTATTGACAATGTAGAATCAAGCTTTCCTTGTTGTGTTAAATTTTTATGGTTATATTGACCTACTTATGTGGCATTGGCTTTTCTTGTTAAGTGTTGACTTTCTGTAGGAGCATGACACACGTTTCAGCTTTGAATAGAGTTGCTTTTGAGCATCTGCAGTTGACTTTCAAAGGTCTGCTGACCCCATTGCCTCTCTAGTCAGTTTGTTTTAGGTTCTACTTATATGATGCAATTAACCAACAGTCCCAACAAGGGGTTGTAGCAGTGATGCTGAGTTAATTAGATAATATTCTTCTTGGCTATGCTGATAAAAATGATGAGTGGAGTAGGCAAACACTCCCATACGAGGATGGTCACAGACTATGAGTTGAGTAGCCAAAAAATTCCATGAAGTTAATGGTAGCAGAAACAATGACTTAAGTTATCAATAAAAAAAATATAGATGGTTCAGAGACTATGAATTGAGTAGCCAATGGTGCCATATGGTGCCATGTGGGAGGGAGGCATGATTTGGCAAACAGTACCATAAAGGTATTGTGGCATTATAATAGCAGGACTCTTTACTCTGCAATGACTCACTGTGCCCAAAGAGTAAGAATTTCAACCTCTAACGCCACTCATGAATAATATCGAAAAACATTCAAATTTAATAAATAGACAAAATATTCAAAATATTCAAAAAAAAAGAGGCAATTTCTATCAAGTATTGCATAACTAATTGCATGATTACATTTAGGTGCTGCTTTTGCAATGTGTCAAACTATATGATATTTTATTGAGATTCAACTACATAGTTTTGAATCAATCTTTATCAAGTGGTTCACAAGAACCCATCTCTCATGTGTATGAATGGTCCAATTAGCACTCATTGCATTTAGATGATGCTCACATGAGTGAAGCATCAGAACTTCCCAGGAGCCACCCATACCAATACTATTCTGAATCAAGCATGCTTAACCATGGTGTTCTCCCCAAGATCAAGCCACTCAGCCTGCTACCCCATTTGCAAAACCTACAAGGTGTTGTGCCTTTTGAATCATTCATTATAGAGCTCCCTCACTCATTCATTCACATTTAGGTGGTGTTTTCGTAGTGTATCCAAATATATGATGTCTTTATTGCAATTCAATTGTATAGTTTTGAGTCAATCTTTATCGAGCCATATTTTATGAGTAGTGGTTCACAAGAACTCATCCCTCATGAGCATGAATAGTCCACTTAGCACTCATTGCATCTAGGTGATGCTTATAGGGGGGAAGCATAGAGACTTCCCAGAGTTCATCTATCTCAATACTACTCTGAATCAGGTGTACTTAACCATGGATTTTCGCACAATATCAAGCCCACTTAGCTTGCTACCTCAAAGTGTTGTCTTATGAATCATTCATTATAGAGCTCCCTAGCTCGTTCATTTACATTTAGGTCCCCTTTGGATCAAGGGGCGTCTGTTGGGTCTAGTCATCCAAGTCTTTGTTTTATTTACTTTTAATAAAATAATGTACAAGGCATGCATCTCCTTGTGAGACACTCTTCCGTATGTTGAATTATTAATGCTTTGTTATTAATGTTAGAGGGTAGGTGAGTCCTGTACAAACAGGTTTTATTTATATGCATTGATATAACCCATTTTTTGAATGGAGAATAATATTATATGGTATACACTATTTGTCAATCCCACGGTTATGCCTATTACAGATACTGCAGATATTAATGAAGGGCAAAGGTGCTCCTCTTCCATGGCAAGGACTCTACAAGAAAGATGTATGACATTATTTAATCCAGAATTGTCGATTTATAACTTGATCAATGCATACCATACTTTTTGAGAATTTGGTTGGGAATGTTGGCATTCAAGAGAGATATTCTTGCTTTTAACTTCAGTATATGTGTTCAGCTTGTTGCAAGATGATTTGATAGGATTTTTTCTACCAAAATAAAATGAAACCACTAATGGAAAGTTGGAAACCAAGAACCCTAGCAGGTATGGACATGTATAAATCTTTATATAACTATTTGTTAGTGTCAAAGCATCAATCATTTCTTCCTTTTGTTGTGGGTAATTTTATAAACAAATGAGAAACAGCAAAAGAATGCTACCTTCTATAGTATGTGTCAAGTTGCACACCAAGTGTAGGCATAACCACAACGGACTCTGCACATAAAATCTTCTTGAATGAAAACTTATTCAAGATATCTGTAAGAACAGCATATACTTCTTGGTACGGTATCACTATGCAATGGTATAATGTTAGAAGCCATAAAAAGATGTTAAAAGTAAGTTTGCTACGTCAAGATATACTAAAACTAAAACAATCTTGGGCTTTAAATACACTTATCATCAAACATCATAAAACCTAAAATTAGATATACACTTATTTGAAAAAAGGAAAAACACTATTTTAAATACACAATCGAGTCAAATCTATCAATATGTTTTAGTGAGTTTGACATAGAATTTGGTGTGTCATTCTAATAGTGATTATCCAAGGTAAAATGTTATATATATTGCATACACTTTGGATGTTCTACCTAACTAACATATATATATTATTTATTAATAATATATATAAAATGTCGAGAGATATCCTTCTTGAGGCGTCTCTAATGAATTAGTCACATAAAAGTGCAACAGACGCCTCAAGAAGGATATCTCTCGATGTTTTTATATATATTATTAATAAATAGTATATATATGCTAGTAGCATTTGTAGTGCAACATGGAAGACAAAATTATTAGGGTTAAGGTTAGGGTTAGGGTTAGAATTAGGGTTACGGTTAGGGTTAGAATTAGGATTAGGGTTAACATTATGAATTGGGTTAGGGTTACAGTTAGGGATAGGAATAGGGTTAGGGTTGAAGATTACGTTTGGGATATCATTTGGGATAGGGTTAGGGTTAGGATTACAA
>VDFB02329941.1:0-60550 GCA_007258455.2 Sequoia sempervirens | reverse complement strand
CACATCTATCATCCATCATATTTGCCACTTGCACTCATCGTCTAGATTAGGTCCTTTCATCCAACATGGTCATTCAAGCATGATCAAGGCATCATCACGACAATCTACGGATCTAACACGTATCAATTCTACATCTAGCTTCAGAGAGCTCTTGTGAAAAAGTCCTAAAAAAATACAAAAAATGAGAAAAATCCTTAAAAAAATATAAAAATAGAGAGAAAAAGTCCTAAAAAAATACAAAAAAAATTTAAAAAATAGTCACCCTAATGAAAACCTGTCAAACAACATCTTGGTGACAACAAAAAAATCAAAAAAATCAAAAATCAAAAAAAAATAGAAAAGAGAAATAATTCGTCCAAAAGTGAAAACCACTTCGGTGGTGCTTTGGATAAGCACCACAGTGAAAACCTAGAAAACAGGCACCGTGTGTAGTCAGACTATGCTCCTCCGTCTACTATCACTCCATCTGGTCTTCCATCCTTCCGCTCATCTATTTGCACATGTCACTCACTTATAATAAAGTTGTGTCATCCTTCTCATGGCCTGAAAAACCATCGACATTTAGCATCCTTTGCCTTCATGATCATCCTTTGCATTCACCGCTTCCCCTCGCGAATAATACATTGATCTTATACCTGACTAGGGGAAATTCATTGACCTACGTCTTCATGGGAAAATAACACTTGCTGTCATCCTTTCAAAACATCAAAAATCCAAAAAAAATAAAATCAGAAAACATCAAACTCCCAAAAACATCAGAAAACATCAAAACTTCCAAAAATAGAGATAGATTCTGAGTCCAAGTCTAGGTTATTTTGTGTTAGTAGGGTCAAACTACGTTGTCTCTATGCATTTGCTACGTAGGCAAGGCTTGAATCTTAAATGAGCCCCCGAGACATTAGGTTAGTCCTTTTAGGTTGTCCAAATAAAATCATGACTCCATCATTTTTCAAATAAAACAAAGTCAAGTCATGTCAAACTACAAGGTATTTGTGTGTATAACATAGGCAAGGCCATTAATTGACGAGCCCCCAAGGCCACCTAGGTCAATCCTTTAGGGTTTGTCAAGTTTGGCCATGTTCTTGGTCTGCAAGCAATCATCATTCAAACCAAATCATGAATCAACAGGCAAACACAACCAACAAAATCTTTCATCTTCAATTAGTCAATTATCCTATCGTCAATCAATTGATTTGCTCATTGATCTTGTATCAGAATGGGGCATTATGTCATTTGTCTCATTCAGTCCTATCACTTGTCTTTTATCAGGATGCGTCCTTCCTGAGATTAGACATCGTCACTCGTCAACCTTGTCATTCACCTTAAGCAGGATATGTCTTTTTTCTAATTAGGTGCTTTAACAACAATGGTCACTCAATCAACTTTATTAGATGTGTTCCTTGCCTTAAACAGGATATGTCTTTCTTGAAATTAGGTATTGTCACATCACTTGGTCATATCAATCAATCTTTGTCAAACAATCAATCAATCTTGTCATCTTGGTCAATAAATCTTGCCTTAATCAAGGTGTGTCCTTCTTGAAACTAGGCATAATCATTATCAATCAACCTTGTCAACCTATCAGTCAACTTTTGTCAACCTATCAATCTATCTTTATCAACCTATCAATCAAGTCAGTCATCTTGATCAATCATATCAAACAATCTTATTAGTATCACTGGCAAACACTATCTCTTTGAAAAACACTTTGTTGGTCTAGGTTTGTCTCATATTTTTGACTGGTCTTCGATCATGTTACTAGTTACCTCAAGGATGTCCTATTAAAGGATTTAGAGGGACGATGATGGATCATGACCTCTTTTCTTTGCTTGTTGTCTGTGGTTTTTCTTGGCAAAAAGATTGGGATAACTAGATCCTTAGTATGAGCCAGAACATTCCTTGTCTTTTAATTGCTTGTCTCTCACAAATGGTCACCTTGCAAACCTTGGTTTATGTCATGCCATGGTGTTTGTGCTCCATTTGCGACAATTTTGACACCCAAAGATGATAAATGTAAAAGCATGAAAGTTGGTCCCTTGCCATTTTCTCGTCTAACAATCCATCTCCTTTGTCCCTTTCCATGCTAACATCCATCTTCTTCACACTAACATCCTCCATTTACAATCATCCTGATGGCTCGCAAGCTGAATTCCTCTCTTGTCAATGCATCAAAGTGGCTTTTCAAAATAATTTCTTAATTTTTTTGAAATTTTGAAAAAAAATCAAGGGATCATAGGTTTATCCCACCTTCACCAGGGCACATTGGGGCATGATCTGAATCTAATTTTCTTCTTTATTCTTTGACACAACGCTCAAATCACATTATGTCAAAGAGGGGCAAAATGTAGACACTGAAAAAATGTCCTAAGTCTGTGAGCGTCATTTTTCTTGGTCTTTGTCTATTTAATTAATTCACTTCCTAACCTTTTTCTATCCCAGGATCAATTAAATTAATTAATTTCATCACTAATATCCCCCTTTCTTCAATAATTAAATAAATTACTATTTATTTAATTATTTGCTTGTCATATTTCATCTATGGTTAAATAATTATTATTAATTATTTAACTATTCGCTCTACCTTCATAATTGTCAAAATTATTTAGTTGTCCTCCATGTGTCTCTTGTTTTAAATAATTAACTCAATTTAATTATTTAATGTCTCTTTTCATATTTCCTCTCATTTAATTAAAATAATTATGCAAATTGTTTTAATTAAATGCCCACTTGTCTTTTTTCCAAATAAATAATTTGAATGAATTATTCATTCTCCACTTGGTCAAATATTCATGTCTCGTGAATTAATTATTTCTCAATTTTTAATTCATCCATTTCCTCCCACTTGGTCATTAATATCTGTCACAGTCGTCTTCGTCATAGCCATCTATGTCATGACCGTCGACATCATAGCTATCAATAGCCCACCTCTTTTTGGTGCATGAATCCTCATTTGTTGATCTTGGCATCTTTCTAGATGATTGATCTCGTCCATCTGTTAGAATGGTTGTCTATAAAAGAAGCCATTCTCCTCCATTTTTTCCTTAACAACCATTATCTCCAACTTTCTTGCTTACTATTTGCAGGTATTTGCACAACTCCAACTACAAATATGAGGGAAATATTGGCAAAAGAAGAAATAAGAGAGACAAGAGAAGGAATCAACTACTATGGGGACTGCTCTATTTCATTTGTTTTCATTTTGATTTCCCTCTTTGCTTGTATTCTCTTGTTTTAGATGAGGCTTTTAGCTTAGAAGTGTTATGGTTGTCACTTTATCTAGGCTAGAGTGTTTTTTTCCATCTTACACTCGTTATAGGAGAAAGGTAAAAAACATTTCCGATCTCCAAAGCTCGATGGTATAAAAATCAATGAAGAGGATTGATCTTTATAGCAAGAGGTGAAAGGGAACTCCAATCCCCGACACCCAAATAACCATACAACTTACAATATTGAATTTTAGAATGAACATTTTAATAGTATAAGGTAAGGAGTAAGCACGAAGGCCAACCCCTAAAACCTTATAAATTTCATTCTAACAAGGTATAATTTTGAAATACAAGGTTTATGGTATCTAACTTGGCTTATTTTGTAGGGTTTCTTTCCTTGAATATGTAAATGGTAATATGTGGTACTTGTGCTTGCAAAAAGGATGCCACCTAAGGATCTAGGGCAGATGAAATACCAATACAAAGGTTATCATCCTCCCTCTAAGATGTTTTCCCCATACAATGAGGTTGCAAACACTAACATTGGACACATCAACCCGAAGGAGTTTAAGCGAAGGGTATATAACGATGGTGTTAGGACCCCAATGGATAAGGATCTCTCTAACTCAAGTTTTTTGGAGGTTGCTACTTTCCCAAGTATTGTTCAATCTCTAGAATTAGTATTGACATGTTCCCAACACTACAAGCACAAGACTCAAAAGATCAAGGGGTCCAATGGATAAATTATACTTGATTTAACTCTTGAAATGATAGAGAAGGTTTTCAAAATCCCCTCTCATCATGAGTATGAAGCAGTAGATATACAAAAGGTAATCAAGTACTTTGATGACCCTCCAATTGATAATTTTGGTTACATAAACGACCATTTATTGGAGAAGCCTAGAAAGGTGGCAACCAAATTGGCAAGGATACACCACAAGAGTGAATACAAAGAAGATGTCAAGGACTTGATTGTATTATTGAGTCAGGTGTTTGGGCAACCTAATACAAAGGATTTCTATCCTTGGATGTTGAGATTTATCAAGATCATCAATTCTTCTCACAAGAAGAAAAATGACTGGGTTCAGCTTATCACTAACACCATTCATGAGCAAATGTGCAATGTTCTTTCATCCACTAGGTTCTTCATGACTTAATATCTTGTATATCTATTGGTTTCATAGGCCTCATTTGCAGGACTCACCAAGGTGGGCTCTTATGAGTTGGGATAAGTAACCATTTATCGGTATTATCCCCAATTGGATTTGGAGGCAAGTTTTCACCATTTCAACACTGTGAATGTTAATTTCATTTATATCATAATTTGGGGCTCAGAGGGAGACTTTTCTAGGAGGATCTCCCTTGAAGCTATAAAAGTGATTGAAGAAATTGGGTACTGGTTCATTCAGTACAAAACATTTACCTACAACAGAGTGGTAGGTTTCCATAAGATGCCATAAAAGCTTCCGAAGTATCCATCAGACAAGTTGCTTTTACTGGAGGTTTACAGGCAGATTATTGAAGTGCAACAACTCATTGTAGGAAAACATAAGCATGGGTATGGTTTTTCGATATAGATAGGAGTGTATTCTTTTGTGAATAAACAAACTGCTAAAAATGCAGAGATTGAAATGTCCAGGTATAGTTTTGACTTGTACAATGATGCTCAGGGAGATTCAACCCCATTGGAAAGATCAACAAAGTGATGGGAGCATACATCATCCATTAGACCAAACTCGAAGATCATTGGGTGAATTGTGAAGAAGAGCTTGAAGTAATATTGAAAGAGTATTGTCGATTGATAGTATTTTTAATGAGACATTGTTTAAAGGCTAGGATTACCAAAGAATAGATAGAAGATGGAAAGGTTTTGGATCCAACCTATGCTACCCAAAAGATATATGATATTCTAATTTTTAATGTGGATTCTTCAATCAAGGAGAATGATAACATCAAATATAGAACTCAATAGGTGGTCTCATGCTCTCAACGCTAGTTGAGTACACCTTTCACCATGTCCAAACCACCAAAGAAGCCAAAAAAGGTTGAGAAGAAGGAAGGAGGAACTTCAAATAAATTGACTCTGAAGAAAGAGCATGATAAACCTTCCTTTAGTGCCCCTACATCCAAGAAGAAAGACCAGGGTGACCTTGCTAAAGAAGCATGGAAAGAAAGAAAATAAATGGGGCCAATCTACATTGCTTCTGAAGAAGAAGAAGAGCCAGAACCAGAGGCAGGTGAAAGGTTATATCGGAAAAGGAGAATGAGGATAACCAGAGAAATAGTGGCTCCATGAGAAATTGAAGAAGGATGCTCCTCAACTCCTCCTCATGGGTCACCACTGTCAAATCCCCCTCCATCATCTCCAAGGGGGGAGACACCTATTCAACCATCTCAACGTTCAACAACAACTACTCCCCTCTTGATAGTTCAACTTCATCTTGGAGAAGGTGTTCTTGCTAAAGATGTTGAAGAAGGGGAAGAGGATTAGGAGCCTCCCAAGGAAAAGGAAGCACAAAATGAGGCTAGTGATGTGTTTGAAAATGTTTCATTGAGTGTAAATGTAAAAGAAGTATTGCTAGAAGAAGGGAATAAAGGACCTCGTACTGATGAGCATATTACTCAAGATGAGGCATTGAAATAGCAAGAGGTTGAGCAAGAATCCAACCAAGAAGAGAAAGCTACTGAGGAGAGGCCTCAAATTAAATAAGTACACCAAGAAAAGGCTTAGGAGGAAGAAAAGAAAACTCAAGAGGAGCCAAAGGTAAACATTGGTACTTCTCAGGATATGAGGATAGTCTTTACTCCTCCAAGAGAGACATCTGCTGCAATACCAGTATGGTTAAACCAAATCATCAAGAAGAGACAAAGGATATATGTAGAAACTCCAAATCCAAGCTTACTGTGCTATTAGAGGCCTTCCAGTCTCTTGGAAGAAGGAAGAATGCTCAAAGTATTTATACTATCTCAATGGATGAGAAAGGTAACAAAATAGTTGAGATAGTAGTCCCTCTGATGGACAAGATGGAGTTTGAAATGACAGTTGATGATTACCAAATTCGTCAGGTGGATTTGGGTGTGCAAATGAGGGATGGTGAGAAGTCATCATTGTAGATGTCAGTATCTACTATTTTGATGAGAATGCAAAAAGATGAGAACACAAAAGAGGAGCTTAAAGCTCAAGTTAAACAATTGACTACTTGCATTAGTAATATCACTGTCCCTGTTGGTGACAAGGATCTTGAGTCTACACTTCAAGCTGCCTTGAAAGGTGAAATTAGGCCATCTAATCCCAACGGATGGATTCTAGCCATGCAACAATGGAAGGAAAACTTTTTAGAGTTAGCAAAAATGGTTTTGACGCAATTAGTGAAAACATACCATGCAATTAGTGATGAAGATAGCCAAACCCAATAAATTGCTTTAAGCATTGATGAGGAATTTCTAGTATGGGAGGAGTATATCCCAATCCTCGAGCAAATGAATGAGACTAAAGAAGAAGAACTGTTTAAGGCTGTAGTAATTCAAGATGGAGAACAATAGTCAATTCTTGTTTGGATAAGAGCAACAAAATTTTGAGCCAAATTTTTTAATAAATGTAAAAGTAAATTGAATAATGGAAGGAATCAAGTGAAAAAATCAATGAATGACATCCGCAAAGCAATAGAATACATAGGGTGCACATTCTATGATAGCCTTGTGTTGGTAAAGAAACATAAGAAAATGATCGAAGAATTGCAGAATTTGATGCATGGACATGTCACCCAGGAAGGCATAGATAACATGGTCAGCAAGAAGGTGAAACTCTATTCTCTTCAAGAAGATTTGGAATCCTTTGCTAAGATACAACCACAAATAGAGAAGACCACCTTCGATAAAAAGATCAAAATCCAGTTTCACCAGGGGTCATCCATGGAGAAGATGAACAAAGTAGTTTTGACATGGATTGAGAATTTAACTAGATAACTAAAGATAAGGTGGAGGTTGTTGCTCTTACTAGAATGAATGTTTTGGAAATGTTTTGATGCTACTGAGGATGACATGTATTTCCCAAATCAACGCCTAGATCAAGGAGGTCAAAGATGTGCTTGAAGGTTGTAATGAAGGTTGATGCATATACCATGCACCAAAACACATGGATGCGGGAATGGTGGAAATCCAAGTTGATTTCAATGACATTTCAACTTTATTTAGTTGTTTTATGCTTTCTCTAGACTTTAGCAAAAGACTCGACTGCAACTGGGGTGCCCATTTCAGTTTTATTTTTAAATTTCTAGTTTTATTTCAGTTAAAGATTGTTGGAGTTTGATTTCAGTCACTTTTTAATTAGATCCACAATTATGGGAACCTTATTTGCTATTTATGTTTAATTCTAGAGCATTTTAAGGGTTCAAATTCTAGTGTAATTTCTACAACTACAAACAATACAATCTCGGTGTGGAGTTTTTACCTGTTGACTTTGGTCCAAAGTTTTGATTTATTTTTCTAAGGATTATGCTTGTGTTGCATGCATTTGGCTTCAATGCTATGGTGATGGTAGGTTCATTATTTTTTAACCACAATTGCTAAATTAGTGAGATCTAAGTTTAATCTATGGAATTAAGTATGATTTTTTCCCAAATCTAAGTGTGATTGATGGTGTTTTGGTTGAATGAAATTCAAAAATCTTATGTGTTTTGTGTTTCCTTTGAAGATTACATTCCATCAATAGTAAATGTGTGAATGTTGTTTCTATTAATGGCTATTTTATAAGATCTCGTTTAAATATGCAAATGTGATTGATTGGATGCTTTGTGTTGTTCAATTAGAATAGATTTACATTACTCCTCATTACCCTACTTCTTTTTTCACTTTATTTTATAAATGGTTTATACATTGAATTGAAGGAACAATAAATTAATTTACAATTTGTTATATTTTGAAATGTAATCTACTGTTTTGAATTATTAAGATTATCTTTTGTGATTGCATATAATTTTCTAGTTATAGAGATTCCATATTCCCTCCCGAAACTACATTGATCTTACAATTGTGCTACCCACATAGTCATGACCTGATAGAAAGGATCATTGGAGTAGTTCTCACTACTTTTCAAGAGAGGAAATAAACCCTTATTTCCTAGCATGTTGTGTGTGACCAAAATCACTCTCAATAGAATTAGCACCAGAAGGAGAGCCTACACTAGAAAAACTAGAAAATATTGGGTCATTCTCTATAGAGAGATACCATAGGATACTCGTTTCTTCTCCTGATAAAGAAGATTTGACTAAGTTAGTCCAACATAGGAAGACAAAGAGTGACAAAGGGAAATACAGAGGTGAATCTTCCAGATATGTAGTTTCGTCATTAAATCCTAGTTCACCTTCCTCACCTGTGAGTAAATTAACTCCTTGAATAGTAACCATGACTACCCCTCCACCACCATCGATAGCATTTTTTACTGTCAATGAAATCTCTCCACTAAATGTTGGAGTAGTTCTAAATGAACTACCAAGGAACCCCAGAATTTTTTTCCTTGAGTATGTATACGGTGAGTCAATGACAATGGAGGATCATATTAAAACTTTCAAAGAAATTTGTAATTGGGCTTAGATTTCCCACATGGATGTTGTTTACATGTTATTTCCCTACTCATTAGAAGAATTCACCTAAAATTAGTACCTTAATCTCCCTTCAGGAGGAATCACAACATGGCTACAACTAGAGAATAAGTTTCTAGACTAGTTTAAAACTTACATAGACCCAACCATTTTGTACCATCAATTTGTAACTTGTAGGGAAAAACCAAATGAGCCTATAAGTATCTATAAAACCCAATTCCATAAAGCTCATAAATGACTGGCAGATTTGTATGTGATACCTAAGCTCATAGTGGTTCAAACCTATATTAGATACATAGATCCCCTTACCAGTCTATTTATGAAAATATTACCTGAGAATCAAAGAGACACACTAGATACAATTTACAATCAAACACTTGTCTTCACCTAACAAATGGATGTGCAAGCTAGAAATATCTCTAGGGATTTTCGTTCTTTAGGTCCACCAAGGATGGCCAATCAAATATTTGCTATAAATAATGCTTTGAGAAACCATACACCATTAATGAACCCTATTCCAAGAGCTATGAATACATCTTAGAATTTATTATTGTCACACCCCATCTTGTTGTTACTGATTTACTTTTACATTCACGGGTAAATAGGATGGTAAATGCAATCATGATTTTGATATATTTGCTAAATGAATGGAATACTAAAACAGGTATTATTTGAAAGTGTCGATAAATGCTTTAAAAGAGTAGTTGTGTTTACATTGAAGAACATGCATTGCTATATGAATATGCTAAATTTTAAGATGCATAAGGATTTATTATGAATGTCTAGAACAACCATTGCAAATGTATTGAGCTGGTTGTAGGGATAGGTTCAATCCTCCAAGTGGAGGGAAAGTATCACTCAAGAGAAGTGATTGGTCAAGTAACCCTAAACAAAACCTATATGAGCTCACACACACTCAAAATAGAATGGTTGAGTCAAGTAATAGTATTGGGAATTGGTAAGTCATTCTTAAGTATGATGTGTTTGCATTAGTAAGGGTCTTGATTACTATTGAGAGAATTCTTGGATGATATTTTTTTTTTAAGCTTACGAGTTCTTCCTTATACCACTATGCTTGATTTATGAAGTGAACATATGTTGAATGTATATTGGTGTGTGTGTATGCATATGCATGTCAATGATAGATCATACACATGGAGGAGCACACACATGAGAGTACATAAGTATATGTACCTATGCACAATTATGAATGAGCTGCTTATGAGCATGGTGTCATCGAATGGATAATACGACATGTAAGTATATATGTATACATATACATCGCACGATTATTCCCTATCAATAAGATAGTAATGTGTATGTGCTTGATTGTGCAATCGAATGTGTGTGGGTCTATATATAAGATATATACATATATCCATATGTATATATGTGTTGATACATATGTATGTTTGGTAAATGGAAATGTCCATACAAATATATCAACATATTTTTACGCACGTATACATGTACATAGAGGAATATATATACACACACAGTCGATATGATTATTATTATGTGAGTATTAACTTGTTCATATTCATTTGTATATCGAATGTATACATACTTGATAGACATGGGATATATGTGTATGTGTGTGTGTGATATAGCATTAAGGCTATTTATTAACATATATATACATATATATATATGTACATACATATATAATTAATGATTATTATATTATAATAATATATATATATACACATATATATACATATACATATACATATACATATATATATTATTATAATTATTATAAATATTATATATAATATTATAATTATACTAATAATATATATATATATATATATAAAACTATAATATTAATAATAATATATATTATTATTATAACTATATATTAATGTTATAATAATAATATTATATATTATTAGTAATATAATATATATTACTAATAATTATACTTATACTTAATAGTATAATATATATATATATATACATATACATGTATATACATATACATGTATATATATATACATGTATATGTATATATGTATATATATATGTATATGTATATGATATATATGTGTGTACATATATATATACATACATATATATGTATATGTATATGTATATGTATACATACATATATATATACATATATGTATATATACATATACACATATATACATATATGTACATATATATATATACATACACATATGCTGCATATATACATATGCATATATTATTATATGTATACATATATATGTATATATTATCATCACACACATACACACATATATATGTATATGTATATATAGAGCATGTATTGTATATGTATGTATGCACATAGCATATGTACACATATACATATATATATATGTATATATGTATGTAATACATATATGTATGTGTAGATATATATATGTATATGTATATATAATGAATATATATATGTATATGTATATATATATGTATGTGTATATATATATGTATATGTATATATATATGTATGTATATATATATATATGTATATGTATATATATATGTATGTACATGTACATATATATATATATCATATATATGTATATACATATATATACATACATACATATATATGTATGTATAATACATATATATATACATAACATATATATTATATATATGTATGTATATACATATATACATATGTATATACATATATGTATTGTATGTATATGTATGTA
The DNA here is from genome assembly GCA_007258455.2 of Sequoia sempervirens. NCBI lineage: Eukaryota > Viridiplantae > Streptophyta > Pinopsida > Cupressales > Cupressaceae > Sequoia > Sequoia sempervirens. Next base: position 49,054 of record VDFB02329941.1, on the reverse strand, counting down.
TATATATGTATATACATATATACATATATATATGTATATGTATGTATATATATATCATATACATATGTATATGTATGTATATACATACATATACATACATATATATATATATATATGTACATATATATATATATACATATACATATATATGTATATGTATGTACATATATATGTATATATACATAGATATATATATATGTATATATATATATGTATTGTACATTACATACATATACATAATATATATGTATATGTATATATATATGTATGTACATAATATATATATATACATGATATATAAATGTATATGTATATATATATGTATGTACATATATATATATACATATATATATATCTATATTATAATGTATATAAATATATATGTATATAAATTATATTACATGTACATATACATATTTACATATACATTATATATATATGTATGTACATGTACATACATATATATATATACATATACATTTATATATCTATGTATATGTATATATATATATGTATGTACATGTACATACATATATATATACATATACATTTATATATATCTATGTATGTATATGTATGTACATACATACATATCTATGTACATATACATATACATACATATACATACACATATAATATATACATACATATACATACACACATATATATATATGTATGTGCATATATATGTACATATATATGTATGTACATGTACATACATATACATACATACATATATGTATATATATATATACATATATATATATATGTACATATATAAATATATATTTATATATATGTGATGGTTGGAGGTTGATTTATATATATGAAACATAGGCCGATTTGTATATAAGATATGCAAAGTATTTAAAGGTCGGATACATATATTGGCATAGGATAAAATTTGATCCATATGCAAGCAATATACAACAATAAAAGTCAATATGGAAGTAGACCATAGTCGATACTAATGGAAATGAGTCTTTAAGTTATTAAAAATGAATTACTCCAAACTTAAATGCTTTAATACAAAGCGATGAAATATTTATAAGCTGCAATATGAAGTGTAAAAAACATAATACTAGGAAAAGTAAACAACAAGTTATAAACCGGTCAAAGCACCATTTATACGATATTATTATGGAGCGACTCATCTCTCCTCTATTGCTTAATAAAACTATGACCAAGTCGACATGGTATAGGTGTTGCCTGTAAACAAAGGACTTTTTCAATGAGAGAAACTACGCCAAGAGATAAGGGAGTTGGCTAATACTCGGTGCCAACATATAGAAACTCTTTAAATTTGTAGAAGTCTATTTTGGTTGCAATTGAACTGTCACCATTTGGGCATGTGCACCTTTGAATTAGTCTCTAGTTGTTGTCAACTAAATAAGTCAATCTATAGCATATCATGATGAGTTGACACTTAAATTTCTGCCACCTTTAACTTGTTTTTAGTGGGTCAACTTGCATGGAGAGAGCAGTCGACTGGCGTGCCTTTTCTATAGGCTGCAATGTCTCGATTTTTTGTATAAATGGAGAGGCTAGTTTTCTCATTTGGATGCACTATTTATCTGCAATTCTATTTGCTACCCATATTCTGAGAGTTGCAACTTGTGAGAGCTAGAGTTATTCTATGAGAATATAGTGTTATTTTGTGAGAGTATAGTGCTATCTTGAGTAAGAGGCTATAGTGAAGAATTGTTGTTAGCTGGTAAAGTAAGCTAGAAGCTATTATTAGAAGGTTGTGCATTGAGTTAGTCAATTAGATCAAGCATATTACATGCATGAGGATCTAATCTTCTCTTATTTGTCTTTATTTATGAAAGAATGAGATTTGAATGCTTTGTTTGGTACTACTAGAGAATACTTGCATTAGGAAGTCATAGCATTTGCTTAGAAAGGAAAAAGAAGCTATTTTATGCTTATCTATGAAAGTGCTTGTATTTACTCCATAATAGGAATGTTTGTTTATCAGTGGTATTATATACTAGGAATGATGAAATATGATTAAAGGGAATATCTTATTACTCATATACATCCTAAACAAGGATTAGATAGTGATGTTCTATACATAGGTAGTTTAGATTACGTGTATAATGTGAATTGTATCAACATCATGAAGTAACTTGACACTGTAGCTTACTATGCTAGGAAACCGGGGAAATGATAAGGTTAGCATTGTAACAAAGGTGAAGGTATGAAAAGTATGATGTGACGTTATGTAAACCACATCAATTATCTTTACTGAAATGATCACTTGATCATACGTTGAACTCTCAAATGAAATCCTAGGTTTGGAATAACCTAATGAGTCGAGAAGTTTATTTGAGGTAACACTGGGTTAAGAGTTACCTACTCAGTTGAGAAAAGTACTTGACTACCATTGAAAACTATAGGTTGGGATTACCCTACATGGTTAGGTAGATTAATTGGTCTTGTTTGAACATATAGGTTTAGATTAACCAATATAAACAGACTAGTCATTGTATGGTGTTTTATCCTAGGATAAGGATATATCAAGGTTAAAACTCACCTATGTGATTAAGTTGATCACTTGAGTTTATGGAGTACTATATTCTTAGAACTATAGGTGGGATTACCTGCTGAGTTAAAGAGGCTACATGGTTAGTTGCTTTACACTCTTGAAATGAAGTCACATTGTTGACAAGATTCTACTTTGACTAACTCTTTTTACTAAGGGGATTACACTCTCTAATGGAATCATTTATTGCTATGATTATTCTTCGATTGAGGTCAATCATTGATGTGGCTATTCTCTTAATGAGAACCACTTATTAATGTGATTATTACTAATTGGAGTCAATTATTTATGAATATTTAATATATGAATAGAAGAAGTTGATGTAGCTATACTCTAGATTATAAAGTTATACTTGGGACTAGATTGCCATTTGAAGTGAATAGCTTGTCTATGCAAAGCTAATTTGTAGACCAGGAAAGCTAATATGTTATACCTGTGATGGGAATATCAATTGAAAGGGGGGGTAACTTATGCTCAGGCTTTATTGGTAGAAATACCATTGTATTTTGGGAAAAAGGGAATAGGTTATTTTTAAGGTTAGGGACTACCTATGGAAGGAAATTACCTAAGAATAGTATATGAACGATCATAATCCAAACCGAGCTATAGAAGTATATGTGAATAGGGAGACTCACTCAAAGTACTGGGTGAGAATACTTTGGCCAAAGTAGTGTAAGTAGCCACTGTTTACACTATTAGTTCATAGTGTTTCTTTTTATGCATTCTAGTTCAAGATTTTCATACTTGTAGAATGACAACCATATGAATAGGTTATAGTTTGTAGAACACAACACTAAGCTTAGATAGGCTATTGTTATGGGGTTTACCAACCAATCTCTTCGTTGAAGGGTAGGGCCATCTTGTCATACGTGACAATTGTGCTAGGGACTGTATTTGAGTTTGTGGTTGGCCGAAAAGCGCTTGAGTGATGTTTCTCCTCATCAATTGGAGGTTGAGGTTTGCAGATGTTTGCGCTAGCATTGGAGACAGCTAGAGTGTATGCACCAAAGAGTGAGGACATCCAAAAGTTATGCACTTGCAGCGGCATTGGGATCAACTTGTATATTTATTGCCAAATGAAGCTCAAAAGAGCTATGCATGTATCATGTACCCATTTATATGGAAGGATGTAATCATGAATGATAAACTTGAGTTCATTCAACACGAAATCTATGTTATGGAAAGATTTGTGAGATTACAATGGAATATAATGGAAGTTTGGAAATAGTGTTGTTTCAAAAGAGCATGTATTTTACATTATGGAAAAAAAAATGATTGCTATGTCATGTCATCATAGAATATTCACTTAACATGAAATCTTGGAATTTTACTTAGTAGAACACCAAGGTTCTTACATGTGATATCAAAGCTACCAGGTATCATAACCCAATTTTATTGCATATTTATTATAATATGGTAAATTGAATTATTGAAGAAATGTGATAAATATTAAATGGAGATCTTGGTATTTTTGAAAATTGAATGAAAAAGGTTGACTGATGTTGAATTTGAAAACTTTTTGGAAATTATTTTATATATTACCAAGAACTAGATGTTACTGATAAATTTGCAAGTGCAAGTGTGTGCAGTTGCAAGGTGACAGGTTGAAGGATGAGAACATGGTTGAAGTAGGATTATTTAGCCGGATCGAACAATAAGCCAGTTGGAATCTAGGTACACACACCACAAACGACATGATAACTTTAATTTGAACTAATTTACATATATAAGAGAACATAATTTCTTGTTTTGAATTGTTTCAGTGCTTGAAAATGAATGGCTTGTAGATTAAATTGTCTACTCAAACTCTATGTTTTGAAGGAAACGAAAGTAAGTATTGAAAAAAAAAAGATGAATAAAAAGGATAAGAGATTTCATTATGAGAAAATTAAGTGAAAAGAAAATTCCTTTATGTTTATAAATATGGATGCTCAAAATGAAAATTTAAATTTCTCACTTTAAATGATAGTGTATGGAACTTATAAGCCATTCCAAACAAACAATTTATACATGAATACATATATAAATATATATATCGAATTCAAATTTGATAACTAGTATATGCTAAATCATAATGTTTGAAAACATGGAGAAACCACAAAAGGCATCACACTACAGAGTGGACTGCCACCGATTTAATGAAAACATTCAAACCGAGTAGTGGGCGGCGCAAGGCAGTGCTAATGCCGATAGCATGCAAATGATAGTATTGTTACCATTTTTGAAGAATACCCAAGTAAAAAAGCAGAGAGAGAAGAATCGGGGGGTCAAAGGCAACGAAAAAGGTAGAAGAAACTTGAGATAGGGAAAAATATAAAGGAAACATAAAAAAAGCTTGGAATTTGGAGGTATGTCAATTTTCCTTAGCAATTGACTTGTTTTATTGCAATTGTTGAATTGTGCTTGAATTTTTTCCTTTATTTTAATCGAGTGTTATCTTAGCACCACAAAAATGTGGTTGTTGTTATGTGTTTGAAACAACTTTGAAGCCGATTGTATGAAGGTATTATCTACCACACTGTGGAGGGAACATGACCTACGACCTGCATAGCATGGAAACTATCATAACTTAGAGCCTACGCGGCTAGTAAACATAGCCAGTCCAAGGCTCGAGAGCCTCCAACAGCTTTTCCTTCATCCTTATGTCACATGATTATTCTTAGCCTTATGAAGGCTATAGAAACTTATACCGAATGTTTGTGTGTTTGTAAATATTATTCCTTGAAAAGGAGTGATTTACAATCATGTGGGATGGGTATCTTTCTCTATATTTTATTTATATTATTTCAAATGCTCATTATCAATGGATCAATAATAGTGATAGGGCTTGAACAAATGCTCTTAGAGCCTGCATATGTATTTTTTTATTAAATGGCAAGTTGACCTCGTTCGATAGGAATGATGGAATGATTTCTAGTTAAATAATCACCAAGCCTTGCTTGGTTCAATCTAAAGATCAATGGATTGACCCCTAATTGTGCGAATGGTACAGACGTAAGTCTGCATGTTAAATATTATTGCATGCATGGTATAAAACAGTAAGCCCACCTAGGAAATTTGATATATGTATATCTTTGATGCTTGGAAGATAAACACCCAACCATTGAGATTGGTTGAATAAGAGAAAACTTAGTTTGTTTATTGTAGCCTAAAAAGGAAAGAGTATTGTTTGAACCTGAAAATTATATGCCTTCTTTGATTAAAATATTTGCTCAAGTATTTCTTTGACAAACATGTTGAACTTAGTTTTCTTTATAATATTAAAGTAGCTCATCGAATTTCCAGTGATGAAAGTATTCAAGATCTGAATAATAATTATTCTTTCCTTGTGAATGAAATTGGGCTAATTGATTATTTATTTTCAGTTCATAGTGGAAAACCCGTTTTGTATTTAGACGGTGAAAATTTACTTGTTAAGTGATCATTAATTAGCACGTAAACAACTTGAGATCAACAAATAGAGTAGACGACACTATTTTTCTTTAAATGTAATTGTTTAGTTTGAAACAACATTGTGTTGATGTAAACAGTGGTTATTCTTTTGCAAACAACTCTATTTTGTTAAAAAGTTATCTTAATAGCTGAAAATAGACTTGCTCAATAAACTGTTTAGCCGAAAACAACTAGTTTTATAACTATTTAGTAGGAAATAGTACTTGTTCTACTTAAAAAATGAATGTACATATGTGAACAACTTGTTTTATAACTATTTAGTAGGGAACAATACTTGTTTTGTTCAAACAATGAATGTACATATGTGAACAACTTGTTTTATAACTATTTAGTAGGAAACAATACTTGTTCTACTTAAACAATGAATGTTCATATGTGAACAACTTGTTTTATGACTATTTAGTAGGAAAGAATACTCATTCTATTTAAACAATGAATGTTCTTATGCAAAGAACAATGTTAGAATATCACAGTCGTGAGAATGCAATAACAGTATGTGTGAAACTATTAACATAGACTTGTTCTGAATTTTTATAATTATTTAAGAATGTATGCACAAATTTAAAACATAAGTAGGCACATATATGTGTATGCAAATAGACTTCGTCTATGTACATACACATACTTGTGGCATACCTTTTGTTTTTAGTACATTTTTAAAAGTAAAATGCTTATGATGAAAAGTAGAAAATAGTCATGAGAATGATATGACTGAATGTTGAATTACTCTATGAATCATAAATTTGATTTATGTTAGAGAGTAAATTAGTAATTTTATTCTTCTTTTGAAGACATTTGTGAAAGAACATTTTAATACTTGAACAAAATATTGATACCTTAGTTGACTAGAGCACCTCATGGTAGATGCTGCTAGAGGGTAGATAGCTGTTATGAGATATTGTATGTGGAAAGTTACCTTCTAGGATAGGTGCCGAAATGGAGTTCAGAGAGTATGGGTTTTCTTTATGAGAACCTATAGTTTGTTGTTGTTGCAACAAATTTATTATGCTTGGCAAAGCAATATAGTTCATTATGTATGTATGAACTCTGTGAATTCACTCTCTTCCATTCCTAGCATAGATCTTGCATTTTATTTTCTAACTTGTAGATATAAATAGCATGTTGTTGTTTGGGAACGCACTAGATTCCACCCTGCAAATTGTTCTCTTGCTAAACTTTTCATGCAAGGTTGGGCATTCTTCAAGTCAGAAGAATACCAAGGAAGAGTAAGCTTCATGGTTGGGCAGTAAAGCGCTTCAACCATCTTCTCATCCACTAGTGGAGGCGAGCGTTGAAGAAGAATCTTAGTTGTTCACAAGACTATTTTAGTCTGAGATTTAACTTGATATAATACATTCATGTATTTGATGAAAAGTGTACAATGTAATGACTTTGTGGCATTTGGAGCCAAGTCAACCTAATATTGTAATTTAGCTTTTGAAGTTAATATAGGAATATTTGACTCATTTTAAATGGACATGTGTGGCTATGGTTGACTTTAGCCACTAGTTATATCTTTTTAATTTGGAGTATATTCATGTGTCATTTATAATAATAAAATTTAAGTAATAATTTTGAATGGGTTATTACACCAAGTTCAGCTCTGGAGTCTATGAGCTCATTACACAAACAATGCGTAAACCTTATTGGAAGATAATGGTTGAAAATTTCTTATGCCAAGATGGAAAGAAGAAAGCACATGAGGAAATGAAAAGGAAGATTTAGGAAACTTGTTTAAAGTTTGGGACAAGATAAGAGGAATCCCAGGAATTGAAAAATCCTAAACCAACAACTCATTATGATACCCCCCTTGGATTGCAGAAGATTATGCAATTAGGTTAGGTAGGAAGGTTATGAAGGATAATCAGTATGAACCTTCACCCAAAAGAATAGCTATATGACTCTAATGGGATAGGAAGAAATGAGATAACCCCCTTATTAGTGGCAACCTAAAGTTGTAAAGAGTCAAGGATTTTTGGATTTAGTAAGAATACTGTGAATATATCAGTATGCATTATTGGCATAAATTGGAAACTTCAAATGAATTAGATAGTTAATGAAGGAGATATTCAAGAATTTGGAGAACTCTTGACAAGAATCTAATTTTTGTGCAAGGATAAGAACTTCAAGAAAGGAAATAATACCTTGGAATAAGGGAAGAGACCAAAATGGTCATAAATGAAGTAATCAATGAAGTGGACATGGTTCCACCAACCAAAATTGACAAGATCAATTTGGAGTTCTGATTAAGATGAGAAAAAGAAACCAAGCCACATAGGGTGCTTAAGGTTATGATGTTCCCAAAAAATTGGGACAAAGTCACTTGGAAAGGTGATTATGAGAAAGAAACTTGTAAAGGTAAATCGGATTGGCCAAACAAAGGTTCGGTTAGTACTAAGTTTGGTAAAAGTGTAGATTAAACACACCAACTTGTCAATGAAAGTAAACTTATGTTTAGAGGTTCCAAAAGGAAATGGGATACAGAGAGATACTATGTGTCAAATCAACATAATTAGTAAGGAAACAACGCTCTAAGTTGAAGGTACATCAACAAAAAAGGCATTGTGGATATGGAAATTCCTCCACAAAAAGGATATTGGTATACATTGAAAAGAGAATTGGAATATTAGAGAGCCTCTTAGCTTGTAAAGTTGCTAATTATTCAATAGATCTCTTTATTGACAATCCAATTATTGAATCTACGAGATTAGAGATCAGTGATGAATCTAACTTTAGGAATAATTATATTCAAGGCATGCTATGGAGGCAAGAAAAAGGCAATTGAAAGCCAACAACAAGGAATGATAACTCATTTTGAGAAAGCAAATGTTTGCTAGGAATTCAGCTTTGAGTTGATCAAATATCATGGAAACACTAAGGGGGGAAGAATGAGAGTGGATTGACTCATATAAAGTACCCCATACAATGAGTATTGTCAATATATTTTTGATTTGGAAGAACTTTTGACTTCTTCGTAAGTCATGATGTCAATATAGTTCATGACCACGAGAATAAGGTATTAAAATTATTGAAAGATAATGAAAAGGTCAAGGATTATGACCAATGAGAAAGCAATATTATCACTCAATTCTTTATCTATATGATTGATTGAAAGATCAAATGACATTATCAGTGATGCCTTAGAAAAGGATAGGCGGGTTACTCAATCATGAAAGGAAAGATCATTGCCTAAGAATAGGTAAGGAAAGATCTAAATTACTCATGATTTGGAGTTATTGAGAAACGTTCATGCTTGGAATTTAGGTATGCAATTAAATTTGATATTTATTGAGAACCAACATGCTTGAATGGGAATTGTTACTTGAAAAGGTATCGATGCTCATCAAGAAAGATAGATTGAGTTGAAAATTGGATTACAATTTTGGAAATGATTTAAGGATGGAAGAAATCCAAGGTATGGATGTCCTAAGATGAAGGAGATTTATTTGGGAAAATGTCTAAGCATTATGCTTATGTGGCATAAGTCCACAAAATAGGTTTTTATTTAGTCAAAGAATAGACTAATAAGGAATGTAAAAGAACCTATGTACCCAAAATTTTGGGAGGTTAAGGAATGAAATGAGGAAATTGATGTCATAGTTAGGACATTAGAATGAAAAATTCATTTGTTAGACGAGGAACCACTATAATTTGGAAAAGGATAGAGTAAGATGTTGTAGGGTATGTAGCAAGTTATTGTCTAGTGTGCTAGGAAATTAAGATAGGATGTCGTCATTGGCAGGACATGTATACTCTCTTAAGATTATAGTGAGGGGAAGTGGTAGAACATAAGATAGTTTAATCTATCCATGTCAATGAAACTGACATAATATTATGGTGAACAGACTCAACAAGGTAACCAACGCTGGTTGGAATTTTGAATTATGGGATTTCGGTCCTATATAATATAGTATTCCTGAGAGGGTTATCTCAATTGTGAACAAGAAAATAATGATAAGTTTTTATAAACCATGATCATCTTGAGAGAAATTCAATTGAACGAATGCCCAATATATTATTGTAGCCGAATAGGCAAAAGTGATAAACCAAATCTTGAATGATTTGTAGAATACTTATAAACTTCTACTATTGAGGTTTGATCCAATATATGGAAAGGAAGGTTGGAAAATTTATTAGGATGAAATAAACTAAGAAATAGGGTTAACCTTAGACTAGAAAGGTTGTCAAAAAAAGAATAATAGATCAAAATGATTGAAGAACCATTATTAATACAAAGCTTGAAATATGAAGCAAAATTGTTATGTTCAGAATTGACAGGTGTCCAAGAGCAATGTTATACTCAAGATGGACAAATATTTAGGAACATTACTTTATGATTAAGGAAAATGGATGAGTAAGTGATGGATGGACTCAAACTCTAAGTTTTCTAATGGTGTAAATACCAAAGAGAAGGTTGTGACCCACGGTGTAGTGTACAATACACCAACATTCCTTATCTATTTGGATTACACTAAGGATAAATTCATTAGCAAATGAGAACATGTTTGCTAGTCACTATCATAGGTGTCATGTGGTATATAGTTATTATTGTACTTGGGATGTACATGTGAGGTATTGTGAATACAATGCATAAGCTCTTGAAAGATAAAGTGTGTGAGAAGCACACAAGTTTTCCTATACATTAACAAAGAGTCATTCAATGCAAGGCCCAAAAAGGAAAAGATTGCAGGGAGTGATGCTACGGGGGAAGATTATTTTATAATTCATACTTGAATTGGAAAAGGTAAGTAAAACCGTTATTTGACTTTATCGGTATGTTAAAGTGCTTTAAGTCATTGGGGATGATGATTCACAAGGGGGAATTATGTCACACTTCATCTTGTTGTTACTAATGTACTTTTACCTTCATGGGTAAATAGGATGGTAAATGTAATCATGATTTTGATATGTTTGCTAAATGAATGGAATACTAAAATGGGTATTATGAGAAAGTGTTGATAAATGCTTTAAAAGAGTAGTTATGTTTACATTGAAGAAGAACATACATTGCTATATGAATATGCTAAAGTTTAAGATGCATAAGGATTTATTATGAATGTCTAACTACCATTACAAATGCATTGAGTTGGTTGCAGGGACAGGTTCAATTCTCTAGGTGGAGGGGAAGTATCACTTAGGATCTAAGTGATTGGTCAAGTAACCATAAATGAAACATATTTGAGCTCACACACACTCACAATAGAATGGTTGAGTCAAGTCATAGTATTGGGAATTGGTAAGTCATCCTTAAGTATGATGTGCTTGCATTAGTAAGCATCTTGATTACTGTTGAGTGCATTCTTGGACGATGTTTATATATTTGGAGCTTATGAGTTATTCCTTATACTACTATGCTTGATTTATGAGGTGAACATATGTTGAATGTATATATATGTGTGTGTGTATGCATACATGTGTCAACGATAGATCATACGCATGGAGAAGCACACACATGAGAGTACATAAGTATATGTACCTATGCACAATTATGAACAAGTTGCTTATGAGCATGGTGTTATCTAAGGGACAATGTAACATGTAAGTACATATATATACATCGCACGATTGTTCCCTATCCATAAGATAGCAATGTGTATGTGCTTGATTGTGCAATTGAATGTGTGTGTGTGTGTATATATATATAAAGATATACACATATCCATATGTATAGATGTGTCAATACATACATATGTTTGGAAAATGGAAATGTCCATATCGATATATCAACATATGCATATCAACATATGTATATGTACATATACATTTACATAGAGGAATATATATATATATATATATATACAGTCGATATGATTATTATTATTATGTGAATGTTAACTTGTTCGTATTCATTTGTATATCGAATGTATACATACTTCATAGACATGATATATATATGTGTGTGTGTGTGTGTGTGTGTGTGATTGTTGGAGGCCAATTTATATATATGAAACATAGGCCGATTTGTATATAAGATATGCAAAGTATTTAAAGGCCGAATAATACATATGTTGACATAGGATAAAAGTCGATCCATATGCAAGCAATGCATAGCAATAAAAGTAGATATGGAAGTAGACCATAGTCAATACTAATGGAAATGCATCTTTAAGTTATTAACAACGAATTACTCCAAACTTGGACGCTTTAATACAAAGTGATGGAATATTTATAAGCTGCAATATAAAGTGTAAAACACATAATAAAAAGAAAATCAAACAAAAAGTTATAAACTGGTCAAAGCACCATTTATATGCTATTATTGTGGAACGACTCATCTCTACTTTGTTGCTCAATAAAACTATGACCAAGTCAACATTGTATAGGTGTTTCCTATAAACAAAGGATTGTTTCAATAAGATAAACTACACCAAGAGATAAAGGAGTTGGCTAATACTTGGTGCCAACATATAGAAACTCTTTAAATCTGCAGAAGTCTATTTTGGTTGCAATTCAACTATCATCATTTGGGCATGTGCACCTTTGAATTAGTCTCTAGCTAATTTCAACTAAATAAGTTGATCTATAGCATATTATGATGAGTTTACACTCAAATCTATTCCACCTTTAAGTTGTTTGTAGTGAGTTGACTTGCATGGAGAGAGCTGTTGACTGGCATGCCTTTTCTGTAGGCTATAATGTCTCAATTTTTTGTATCAATGGAGAGGCTAGTTCTCTCATTTGGATGCACTATTTATCTGCAATTCTATTCTGCTACCCATATTCTAAGAGTTGCAACTTGTGAGAGATAGAGTTATTTTGTGAGAGTATAGTGCTATTTTGTGAGAGTATAGTGCTATCTTGAGTAAGAGGCTATAGTGAAGAATTGTTGTGAGTTGGTAAAGTAAGCTAGAAGTTGTTGTTGGAAGGTTGTGCATCAAGTCAATCAATTAGATCAACCGTATTATAGGCATGAGGATCTAATCTTCTCTTATTTGTATTTATTTATGAAATAATGAGATTTGAATGCTTTGTTTGGTACTGCTAGAGAATACTTGCATTAGGAAGTCATAGCATTTGATTGGAAAGGAAAAAGAAGTTTTTTTATGCTTATCTATGAAAGTGCTTGTATTTACTCCATAATAGGAGTGTTTGTTTATTAGTGGTATTATATACTAGGAATGATGAAATATGATTAAAAGGAGTATCGTGTTACTCCTATACATCCTAAACAAGGATTAGATAGTGATGTTCTATACATAGGTAGTTTAGACTACATGTATAATGTGAATTGTATCAACGTCATGAAGCAACTTGACACTGTAGCTTACTATGCTAGGAAACCTAGGGAATGATAGGGTTAGCATTGCAACAAAGGTGAAGGTATGAAAATCATGATGTGACGTTATTTAAACCACATCAATTTTCTTTATTGAAATGACCACTTGATCATACGTCACTCTCGAATGAAATCCTAGGTTTGGAATAACCTAATGAGTCAAGAAGCTTATTTGAGGTAACCCTAGGTTAAGGGTTACCTAATGGGTTGAGAAAAGTACTTGAATACCATTGAAACCTATAGGTTGGGATTACCCTACATGGTTAGGTAGATTAATTGGTCTTGTTTGGAACATACAGGTTTAGATTAACCAATATGAATAGACTAGTCATTGGATGGTGTTTTATCTTAGGATTAGGATATATCAAGGTTAAAACTAACTTATGTGGTTAATTTGATCACTTGAGTTTATGGAGTACTATATGCTTAGAACTATAGGTGGGATTACCTATTGAGTTAAAGTGGCTACTTGGTTAGTTTCTTTATGCTCTTGAAATGAAGTCATATTGTTGGCAAGATTCTACTTTGAATAACTCTTTTTGCTAAGGGGATTACACTCTTGAATGGAATCATCTATTGCTATGATTATTCTTCGATTGAGGTCAATCATTGATGTGGCTATTCTCTTGATGAGAGCCATATATTAATGTGATATATTACTAATTGGAGTTGGTCATTTATGAATATTTAATCTATGAATAGAAGAAGTTGATGTAGCTATAGTCTAGATTATAAAGTTATACTTGGGACTAGATTGTCTTTTGAAGTGAATAGCTTGTCTATGCAAAGTTAATTTGTAGACTAGGAAAGCTCATATGTTATACCTAGGATGGGAATATCCATTAAAGGAGGGGGAACTTATGCTTAGGCTTTATTGGTAGAAATACCATTGTATTTTGGGAAAAAGGGAATAGGTTATTTCTAAGGTTGGGGAATACCTATGGAAGGAAATTACCTAAGCATAGTATATGAGCATACATAATCCAAACCAAGGTATAGAATTGTATGTGAATAGGGAGACTGTCACTCGTAGTACTGGGTGAGAATACTTTGGCCAAAGTAGTGTAAGTAGTCACTATTTACACTATTAGTTCACTGTGTTTCTTTTTATGCATTCTAGTTCAATATTTTCATATTCGTAGAATGATGACTGTATGAATAGGTTATAGTTTGTAGAACACAACACTAAGGTTATATAGGCTATTGTTATGGGGTTTACCAACCAATCTTTTTGTCGAAGGTTAGGTCCATCTTGTCATACGTGATAGATGTGCGGGGGACCACATTTGACTCCATGGTTGGTAGAAAAGGGCTTGACTGATTCTTCTCCTCATCAATTGGTGGTCGAGGTTTGTAGTTGTTTGCAAAAACATTGGGGATAGATGGAGTGTATGCACCAAAGAGCGAGGACATCCATAAGGTATGCACCATTGTGACACCATCGGGATTAGTTTGTATATCTATTGCCAGATGAAGCTTAGAAGAGCTATGTATGTATCATGTACCCATTTATATGGAAGTATGTAATAATGAATGATAAACTTGAGTTCATTCAACACGACATCTATGTTATGGAAAGATTTGTGAGATTACAATGGAATGCAATGGAAGTTTGGAAACAGTGTTATTTCAAATGAGCATGTATTTTACATTATGGAAAGAATTTTTTTTATTGCTATGTCATGGCATCATAGAATATTCACCTAATGTGAAATCTTGGAATTTTACTAAGTAGAACACCAGAGTTGTTTTAATTATCATATCAATCCCCTATCCAACAAATCCTTACCACACCCACTCTTACTTATCTGGGCTATAGACAAGAAGTAAATATTACATGTGGCATAAGACAACCAACTAAACCATTCTTTGAGCAATCAACACCATTAGTTGGCTAAAATTAGAATACCCAATTAGATTTTGAAGTTGAAGCCATGAAAAAGATGTTGTCTCAAGTGACAAATGAACTGACCTGTTTGAAAATTAATCCTCTCCAAACAATGAACACTCATAGTCAAAACAGTGGCCAAAGTTTTAATCACAATCAAGGGAATAATTAAAATAACCAAGGTTTCCAAAATTGAGGGTTTAACAACTAGCGATGCAATTGAACTTGGAATGCCCAACCTAATGATGGAGTTCTTAGTCCGGTGGATGGTGCTAACATTGTAGATTTTGTAGATAACATTGGTTGCATGTTTCATGAAATATATGACCATATTGAGGCCAACTACCCAGACATGCAAAAAATGTTTCCACTAATGCAAGGTAGTTCTCAAATATCTACTAGTGGAATGAATGCCATGATAGTAGATTCTTATGAGACTAATTCAAGACACTCTTCTCAAGAAGAAGAATTTACATTTCCATTTGAAAACAAAAATGAGCAAGGAGTGGACATACTTGTCTTTCAATGGAACAAGAGCAACTATAATATGAGAGTTAAGAAGGAACCTTTGATTGATGGGATTCCACCAAGCTCACATCCAACTCCCCCGGATCCTCATGCAGACAACAATCCTCCTACCCCAAATGAGCCTTTCAGATGGAAGGAAAGATCAAGTAACCTCACACCCTTGAGAACGCCCAATCAAAATGAAGAAAAGTATAGTGTTGTGGACGATTTAAAAAAAAAAAATCCAACATCTCCATCTATGACATGTTGCAACTTGGCCAACCCAAAATGAAGCATTGATAAAATCATTAGCCAACCCCACTGGAAATTTTGTTGGTTCTACTCAAAAGGATAAAGGACAATCCCTTAATACCTTTGATGTTGTAGACACTGGAAATTGACCTAGGCCTGCAAGCTCTATTTCTCCCCACTTTCGTCCTAGCATAATTAAAATATTTAATTATGTTATACAACTTTTCATCTAATTTTTAATTATTTAATTAATTCATGTCTCTTTATTCTTCCTGATTATTTAAATAAATAAATTTTATTTATTTATTTAAATGCGTCGCTAATTATCTAATGTCTCCCTATAATTAAATAAAGTTCTTAATTTATTTAATTATTTATGTCCACTAATTCTTCTAGATTATTTAAATAAATAAATCTTGTTTATTTATTTAAACACGTCAATAATTTACATTTTCCTCTTCTGATTAAATAAATTCTTTAATTTATTTAATTAGGGCCACATGTCACTTTTTCTCATTTTAAATAAAAAATCATTACTTATTTAAAATGGTCAAAATTTCCTATTTTAGCAGAATATGGGCATTTATTGCCTACTGTCATTTGATTCTCCACTTTTGAATTAAAATAATTTTTAATTCAAAAGATGCCTTTTCCATTCAAAAAGTCAAATAATTGTTATTAATTTGATTCTCCAACCTTTTTTTAGCCATTTTGTCCTTATCTTAGCTTTCAATCCTGACCGTTGATTTGACCTTCAATCTCGTCCGTTCATTTCAAAATTTCCTTTTCTTATAAAATGCAAATTTGAATTCTTTTTGGGTCTCTGAAGCATTCACGTGAATTTTTTGGCTCTCATTCAGTTGTTGTTTTCTCTCATACTTTGCATATTTTAGAGTCATTTTCATAGTAAAATCCTTCAACACTTGTGTAGGACATGGCATAGTCTTAGGTTGCTCGCATAAATCTGAGGGCAAATCGTTATTTGCAGCAAGCTAGAAGGTGTAATGGAGATCAACCATGGAGATTGAAGATTTGGGGTAATTGTGTTTCATTTTATTTTCATGTTTTATCCTTTGCACTCTATTACTTCTTTGGATTTTTGGATTTATTGCTTCTAATATAATAACCCATAAAATTTCCAAAGATACAGATGCAATGACTATTACTTCAAAGGTAAACCTAGAATCCCCTCTTTTCTATTGACAATACACATGTTTGGTAAAAATGTCCATAACTGTTTAGTAGACTATGGGGCATCATGTGATATCATACCCTACTACATTTGTCAAAAGCTAGGAGTAACACCCAAACCAACCAATAGAGTTGTGGTCTAGCTGGATAAGATTGAAGTCAAAGTCATAGGGGAATTAAATAATTTCCATATGTAATTAGCCTTTGACCCGAGAATCTAGGAATACATTGACATACATGTAGTGGATATTCCTAAAATATGCAGAATGTTGCTCAGTCAAGAGTGGACTAAAAATTTAAGAGGATAGTTTTCAATAGAATTCACACAACCCTGGTTATCATGGAAGGGGCTAAATAACGAGATTAAGATCAACACCAAACCTAAGTTAAAACATATAATAACTGCATATAATACCTCAAATGAGGTGTCATTCCTAGAATTAGACTTGGGTGCATATAAAATGAATGACATTATGATGATGTCATTAAAAAATGAAGAACAATCAAAAGTGGACAGTCCTGTCAAAGGACTACAAGAATTTGAAACTGTAGATCATGTCTTTCAATATTTTTTGAATAAAATGTATAGTGATATAACTAGTAATGAGCCTTGCTCAAACTGATCACAATTTTCCCCAATTTGCAGCCTTGTTAATTTCAAACACTTTGTATGCAACGTGTAAGTGGCTGATATGTTGTTTTCAGTTTGTTGTTTGTTGCAAGATTGAATACCAAATGATTTTGAAAGCTTAAATAGACTTCTACAACTACTATGCAAGCATTTAGATGAATTACAATGCTCCTATGCAATTTAAAATGCATTCCAATGAAGAACTTAAGTGCATAAAGTGCATCTACAGCCAAGAGGCATTTTGTCAAACACTTGGCATGTAAGTTCTAAAGCTGATTCAATGCATAAAATCAACAACTTCTTATTAATCCCTCAATGCAAATATCTTTCCAATACAATGATGATTTCAATTCAGCCAAAACTCTTGGCTTACATTCAGGAATCGATTATAATGGTAGGTCTGAAAATAAACATCTACAGCCAATGGTATTTGGACAAACAATTGGTATGCATCCTATCATGTCATTTAAATGAACATTGCAATCATATATGCCTCCTCAAGTTTGATATGCTTATTGTAATATAAACTCCCAACATAAGCTGATACAATAACCAAGTCTCTTGGTTTTACATCATCATGCACAAATTAAAGTTCAAATTTGATAAGCAAAGACAATTACAGTAGCATACTAAAACTTATGAAATAGCTGATGAAAATGATCTCCCAAATCAATGCCAAAGGATGCCTTACAAATCCAACAAGGAGAACGATAATGAATTGGTTAAATAAATGGAATGACTACAAATTTGTGTAAAAAACCTGGGAATAGCTGGCAGCCTGTATGAAGAATTTGATTCTCATTGACTACATTGAATTTTCCTTCCAAACACTAGCACCTGGCCTCCTTAACACCCAACAAATGACTCTCAATTTTATTTGGATTTTTCCCAGGTGTCTTCCATGAAATCGCCCTCCCAACAAGGCCGCCCCTGTCTAGATCAGTTTGATGAAATTAAAATAATCTCCACCAACTTTGAGTCTTCTCAAGCTCTAAATATAATCTCCATGCCTGTAGAAAGTGGGTGCACCAAACTATGAAGATAATTGACGTGAAAGGAAGACTCCACAAACAAATCTATGCCTCCAATGGCATCCCAGCTATGACAAATAAATAGCTACGAATCTCCAAATCGATTTGCTCCTAAATTGGCCAATGGCCACAAATTTTGCTCCAATGGGAAGTTTGAAGTAACCTCTCCCTCAGCTGCAATAATTCAGGTGATATTTCACACCTTCAAAATTGCTATCAATAGGAAGTTTCCGTTTCCTACAATAAGAAGCAATCTATAGAAACCCTAGGCTCCACAAGATGAAACAACAACAACAACAACCAAATTTTCCTGCCGAGAATGAAGCCCAAGATGTCTATTTATTCTTTTTCCCCAATTTCTCCAGAAGCTTCTAGAATATTCTTTTATTTTATTTAAGTGACTTTATAATATATTTTAAAATCAAGTCACTTTATTAAATTAATTAAATATAAGGTCACCTTTTAATTTTAATTTTATTTGATAACCTTATAATTAATTAACTTAATACCACTTAATGATTTAATTAAAGTAACTAATTAGTCATCCTCTTGAAAATCATTATTTTGGACAACTTAATTAATTAAATTAATTAAATCAAATTACCTCCAAAAACGGGGACATTACATAACTAACCTTGGGGAGTATACAGATACCTTTATACTATTGTTAGAAGGGTGGTACAAGATCTATGAAATAGAAAACTCTAAGTTCACTTTTCCAGCTTGTCAGGATGCATGGGAAAGAGTCAAAATGATGCACTATCCAAAGTTGGAAGGTAGTAACTTAGAGGAAAACACAACATAAGATGAAAGTTTTAATTCATTAGATCAGTTGACCTTAGAGGATGAGCTCAAGGTACTAGAGAAGAAATTCATGCTCTTCTCATAAAGAAGCCTCTTGGAGAGGAAAGTTTGACCTCCATAGAGAAAAACCTACTGGAAAATATGGGAAAGAAGACTAGAGATCTAGTTATCACTAACCAAGATAGTTAAGAAAAGGGCAACATCCCACTGGCATTACCTCTAAAAAAACGGACAATTTGGAAGCTTACATTCGATGGATCTAAGTGCAAATAGGGGAATGGTGTTGGGATTGAATTGGTCAGCCCACAAGGGAAATCTTTCTCGAGTGCTTTCATATTGTAGTTCACATGTAATGAAGCTATGATCATGGATTTATTGTTGGCCCATCAAAAGAAGGTCAAATCGACGTTTGTAGAAGGGGATACTCAACTGATTGTAAGGCAGGTAAGAAGTTAATATTCCTATCATGATAAAATATTTGCTACTTATTAGAATAGTGGGATTTGATTGAATATTTTGAAGCCTTTAACATAAAGACAGTCCCTAGATTAAAGAATTATATTGCGAATGCCCTTGTTGCTTCTGCAAGTTCCTTAGAACCTATGAATGGTTCTCATACCATCAATCCAAGACAATATAACTAATTTTCAAGTGTTCGAGGATGACCAACATATCCTCGAATTCATCACCAGCTTCGAGATCTGCACTGCTCAAATTATTGATGAATGTGATAGGGATTCATTCAAGATAGTGGAGGATGGCATTATTAACCCGAAGACCAAAACTATCCCAAAAAGTATGGTAGTGTTGGAGAGGATATTTGATCTTGATAATACCACTAGGATTCAAAAGGCCACCACCGACTCAAGTGGGAGTACAAGTGATCTCCACAACTTGGGGGATGAGCTTGATAAAAGAGAAGTTTCTATTAGACATATTTGTACCTTGAAAGAAAGGGATGGAATAATAAAAGCCTTGAAAAATTACAAAGAGGTAATTGTGTGGAGATACAAAGAGCTAAAGACCTATGATACATTGATAATCACACACAATATCCTTCTATGGAAAAATACAAAGCCATTCAGGTAGAGGAAATGATCGGTTGATATATTACTGGAACCTTTAATTCGAAAAGAAGTTCAAAAGTTGTTGAGTGCTAGGATCATCTATTTGATGTGACACTCCACTTGTGTGGCTAACCTAGTATTGTTGTGAAAGAAAAAAGGAGAAATCTGATTATGCGTGGATTTTTCAAAATCTCAATTGAGCTTTTGAGAAGGACAACTATCCATTACCTTCACATGATTTTTTTTGCAGATAGTTAATGGGTCCCAAATGATGTCCTTCTTGGATGGGTACTCAAGATACAATCAAGTGATGGTTAGAGAAGATGATAGTTTGAAGGTTGCTTTCACTACAAAGTGGGGGACCTTTGCATATCATAGAATTCCATTCAAGCTCATTAACACTAGAGCCACTTTCCAAAGAGAAATGGCTATATCTTTTAAAGGGCTAATTGGGAAGTGTAAAATTATTTATATGGATGACCTGACAATGTTTTCTAAGAAAAGAGATGACCATGTTGTTGATTTGTGTAAGATAGTGCAATGTTGTAAATATTTTGGGATCTCTTTGAATCGTAAGAAGTGCATCTTCAATGTGAAGGAAGGAAAGCTTCTTGGTCACATAATATCAGAAAAAAGGTATTTCTATAGATCTAGAGAGGATTAAATCCATTATGAAGTCATTTAACTTCCTAACAACGGGAAATAATTGAAATCCTTGTTTAAAATATTAATTTTGGTAAGAAATTTATTAGTGGGTTCACAAAAATTGTTCAACCATTGAATGATATGCTAAAAAAGGATGCTAAAATCAAGTGGACAGTTGAAGCCAAGAAATTATTTTAGGAAATCAAAGAAGTTATAACTAGTGCACTTGTATTGGCTAGCCCAAACTACTCAAGCCCATTCCATATCTACACTTTTGCTTCTGGCCTTTCTTGTGGAGGTGTTCTTACGTAAAAGGGAGAAGAAGGAGATGAAAATCCAATCACATTCATGAGCACTCCCTTCAAAAATGTTGAAATAAGATATCCTAATTTGGATAAACGATCCTTTGCTTTAGTCAAAGTTAAGAAATTTAAACACTATATCTTGAGAAGCAAAGTGATAGCAATAGTTCTTGATGTTGCGGTCAAGTCCATATTGGTATAGAACAAGCTTAGAGAACAATGTAGGAAATGGATGGCGATACTCCAAGAATTTGCTATGTATATCTAGGCTATGAAATTAGTGAGAGGTCAAGGACCCTCAAAGAACTTGGAAGGTGCATGTCAACAGTTGGTTTTCAAAAATATATACAACAAGACATCACCTCTGATGAGTGGTATATAAACATTGTTCAATACCCACTACAGGAAAAATGTCTTGATTATATGAGTGCAACACAGAGGCGAGCCTTAAAGATCAAGAGTCAAGCTTATATGATTAAAGGTGGAGTCTTGTATAGAAGAAATTATGAAGGTATTTAACTTAGGTGCCTAGATAAAGAGGTTTTTGTCTTTGTTTTAACATAATTTCATGATAAATTTGGTATAGGGAATGGTTCAATTGAGGTGATGACACATCAAATACTATGGGCTAGATACTACTATACTACCTTGTTTAAAGATACCTTCCAGCATGTCAAAACTTGTCAAGTGTGCCAAGTAGGAGCCAATAGAGAGAAATGTTCCCATGCCATTGCAACCAATATATGAGGTACATCCTTTCACCCAATGGGGCCTCAATTTTATCAAAATGATAAATCCTCATTGCTATGTAGAACATAGATTTATTCTAGTAGAAATTAATTATTGCATGAGATGGTCTAAAGTGTTTGCTTGCAGACAATGTACTACTAATGTTGTTATCAAATTTCTTGAGGATCAAATCATGACCAAGTTTGGAATGCCCTTCGCACTAGTATGTGATAATGGCCCTTCCTTTTCTTCAGTATAATTAATGTAATGAGAATTTGAGCATGGTGTTATTGTTAAATATTTTTCAAACTATTATCTCCAAGGTAATGGAGTGGTTGAATCTACGAACAAAAACTCAATATGGGTGATAAAGAAACTGTTGGATAAAAACCAGAAAGATTCGCACTCCCACATTAAGTTTGCATTATGGGCTGACCAAACTAGAATTGAAACATCTTTAGGGATTCCCCCTTATCAATTAGTCTATGATTTAGAGCTAGTTTTCCCAATGAACCTTAGAATCCCAACATTGAAATTCATGTTGAGTTATCTAGAAATAAATAAAAAAGTACAAATAAGGTTGATGAACTTGTTAGAGTTAGATGAAAAATGTACAACTACACTTGAGCATGTGTCAAAACACTAGGTTGTGGTAAAATGTTGGTTTCACAAAAAAAAATTCAAAATCAAGGCCTTTAAGATTTTAGGTCTTGTCCTATTATGGGACAAATCCAAAGAGAAGAAAGCTATTCATTCAAAGTTTGATAAACTTTGGACAAGTTCTTACCAAATTTCTTACATTCTAGGGGAGAATGCTTTTGTGATCAGTACAATGACTGGAGAACTTGTCCCACTGCATGTTAGTGGACAATTCCTTGAACACCATTTCAGATCCCAGCGAAGAGTTTAACTCTTTCATGTAAATAGTTAAGATAGGTTTTCTTGTTTCTTTTGTTTGTCCTTTAGTGTGTTTTTCTTTTTTTGCTATGTGGCTTGTCTTGTTATCCTCTTTTCTTTTCTTTGTTTGTGGGTTTTTGTGAATAAAAGACTTGAGTATCAACCATGAAAGAAATAATTGAGCTATTTATGTTTTCAGATATGTATAGTCATAAAATTGCACCCTTTTCAATTTCACATACATTTTTGTATCTACTTTAGTGTCCATTCCCTTAGCATCTTGAGTAGGCTCATTCTAGCGCCTGCATCAACCTTTTTCCCTCTTAGAATGCTTAGCACCCCTTTTCAACAGCTACCCTTGCGCATCTGATTTGCATCAAACCTTACTCTTTTCCTATTCTCATCGTCTTGTAGCATGACATGTTCTAACACTAGCGCACCACACGGCGTTTGTGCATCGCACTAGTGTCCTACGACATTTCAACATTTAAACAACCATTTCCATGCATGTTTTCCACTTGTCACCTCCTTTGGTTAGTGGTAATGGCTCAAGTCGCCTTGTAACCGCTCGGGAAGCTTGTTTTTGCTTCCTTTCTCTCCTTAAATGTTATTTTTTCAATTCATTTGGCTCTCTAGCTCCATTCTTCCAAGTGCTTCTAGCCTCGCTCTAGCTTCATTCCAACTTCTAGCTTCCTCTTCCACTTCTTGGCACCACTTTGCAACACTCTCAAGCTTTCATAAGCTCATTATAACAACACTCTTGGCTCTTGTAGCTCTATTTCTCTCCTCATTTGGCTTCCTATAAGCCTTTCCGTTCTATCTCCCTTATCCCATACTTGTGAGCATCTTGGGATTCCATATCTCCTATCCATTGCATCTTTACTTCGTGATACGAGTTCTCCTCCTCGAGCGGGGATTGCTTTTATCACCTAAATTTTTTGATACGGGTTCTCCTCCTCAAGCGGGGTTTGCTTTTATCACTCATACTTGGTGGTGTAGGTTCTACTCTTGAAGCGGGTTTTGCTTTCACCACATGCTTTGTCCATTTCTCTCTATCTATTTGGCTATCTGTGGATTTGGGAACACCAAAACGAGGGTTTGACTGAGGTAAACCCCTATACAACCCCAACATTCTCTCTAGATATTGCGCATGCAGGTTTTGAAGACATTTATTTTGCTAGAGGCTTCATCACTCGCGTGGTTGTGAGCACTTCCTTTCTTCCCCTTATCTTTATCATTATTGTTTCACTTTATTTCAATTCTATCACTTTTTGTTACTTTCTTGTATTTTGGAAGTCCTTAGCAATTAGAATAGAAGTAATCACTTTGTCATTTTCTATGATAATCCCACTTTCTGGTTCGTATGAGACGCCAACACACCTCTGGGATGCCAGCATGCCATGTTGTCATCCTTTGGCCGAGAGCTTATCAGTTTGTCCAAAAAATCTTTGTGACCTACTCTTTCTGATTCTAAAACTCTCCCATTGTTCCTTGAGGTAGTTTAGGGTAGTTCACCCTGTGAGGCTTTTTGAATGAAGAGAACTCATGAGTAGCGAATCCCCCTTCTCTATAAGATGTTTTCCTTGTTTAAGTTTAAAGTTTACTAATCTAGTGTTAAACTCAAGAGTCTTGATTTATCTAGTGTATAAGGCTAACCAATCTCATAATTTAATTGCTTGGATCTCAACATTTACAAACATTAAAGAATCAGGATTAAAATTAGAAGTGGAAGATAGTGATCTACAAGTTCAAGAAAAATAAAAGGTGTTATCTTTCTTAGTGACCACTATGATTCCCAACCAAACACCATGTAATAGCCTATAAATCAAACTAAAAATATAGAAAACCAGTTAATGAATAAGGCTGATTCAAATAACCTTTATGGATACCTGACTAGCAGTAGAGCTAGGTGTGAGGGAATCAGAGGTATCTCTGTTGGGGCCATGGACACTTGGCTGGAAGTGAAGCCATGCCCATGTCACACCAACTACTATTTTAAAAAGAGAAAAGAGAAAATAAACTGTAATAAAATAGTTGGGAGAAAGGCAAGATCAAATAAATTGCCTTGATCTGTTGATCGTATGTTACATGAATACCCTCTTTCTGAAGGGATAAATTATACACACACACTTTTAGATTCATGAGATTATTGTGAAGAGTAAATTTTTCAAGTGCTTAGATACCTATTGACTTTATTGTTTAATATTAGGTTTGTGATATCTTTGGATCTAATCTTGTTGAAAATCTTTGAAGGTGGAAATGCTCTTTGAGCATTTGTTTGTTGGTTGCTATTTGTTGTGCCTTCACACTTATGCCCCTTTTGCTCTTGGAAAAAGGGTGACCCCCTTGTCTTCGCTTTGTGTGCCTTTCTTTTCCCTTTCTTCCTTTATCTTCTTTTCCTTTTCTTTTCTCCCTTTCCCCTTTTTCTTTTCTTTATTTTTATTGCTTTCGAGGTTTTGATGTTAGGATTCCTAGGAGGGTTATATCTTCCATGTTGGGCCTGAATCTTGACCTTTCCATTTCACATGTCAGTGGTTGCTTATTGGGTATTCATCGAGCTTCACATGTTGGGGTTTTCTTTTTCAAGGATACCTTAGCTCGCACTGTACAATAATGGTGCCTCATTTGGCATGTGCATCATATCATGTCTTGTTAGGATAGCGAATGCAAGTTTAAATTTAATGTTTCATTGTCAAAAATTAATGTTGCACCAACCCACATATGAGCACACCATTAATGTGAAATTGAATGGGTATTAGGCTAAGAATTCATTCATTTTGTACTACCCATTTGAACAAATTATATTTTCACGAGCTTTGCAACTTTCTTCGTTCGTTGAGCCCACCATTGTTGCTAAGTATTGACTTTGGCTTTTGCAGATTGTGAGGGTATAGTGTTTTTTTGGACTAGTTTATGTTTGTGGTGTGTTTCGTTGTCCATTCGTGCTACTTTTTTGCTCATTGGTACTCGACTTTCCAATTCTTTAGTGTTTTTGCTCTTCCACTTGGGTGATTGTTTGGTTTTCATCCTCTAACTCCAAAGTTTCCTCTCATACTATTCCAGGTTGGTGAATTCATATGGATCTCATCTTTAGGTTTATTTAATTAACTTTATTGCATGGTGTGAGATTACATTTTTGGCTTTAGGGCTTTTGTTCATTTTGTCTTCGTCCTTTATTTCCTGTTGGTTTTGTTATTTTATCCTTGATCTAGTTTTGGCATGTTTTTTCTTTTCACTCTTTTGTTTTTCTTTTGCTCTTGTAAAATTTTGGCTCTTTTGTCCCCCTAGATTGAGTGTCTTTCTGGCACATCGAATGATGATGTTTATGATGTCATCATCTAACGTTAGAACTTAGGGTTTTTGGGGTCTTTCTACTTTGTCAATGAATGATTCAAGATTAAAAACCATTGGGCCTCAGACCTCATGGTTTCCTCTTACTTCCTACTTGAAAACATTTTCAAAAGTAAGAGGAAACTTTGACCACCGACTATCGATCATGCCTTAGAAAAAACTGATCACATTTTCAGACCTTGGATTTCGAGGATACCTCTTACCACATTCCTTATAGAGGTGGAAGTGGTAGAGAGTATTTTCAATCTCCAATGTTCGAAAAAATATTAAACATTCAACTAAGGCTTATTGATTCCAAAAATTTCCTTTCAGACGTCGGACATTTGACTTCATTAAGTTTCCACTTGAGTTCATGCCTTAACACTTCCAAGATTCAAAACATATTTCGGGTCTCGAACTTCACAAGTTTCTTTTATTACATACCCAAAAACATTTGCAAGGGAAAAGAGGAAACTCTAATCCCCGACTTGCATCTTTTCCTTTGACTTAACAAATTAGATAAATGACTTTCAGACTTTGGGTATTGGTAATAACTCTTACCCATTGCTTATAGAGATGCAAGGGGTAAAGCGTATCCCAAATCCATGATTATACATAATGAAATTGTTAGCTAAGTCAATGCATCTTAAAACACATTTGGAATTTAGATGTTGTGAGTGTCATTTGCATGCTTCCTTATAGAGGTAGGAAGTATGATGGAACCCTGACCTTCGACGTCTGCCATTTGATGAGAAATTATGTTTGCCTAAATGGTGAGAATGATAAGTATACCTTCATTAAATATCTTTTCAAAAGGATCAAGTTAGGAGAAGGGAATGCAAATTTTACTTTGGGCATCGAGATTTTGCCTTAATCAATGCTAGAATAAATGGTAGGCTGAAAAATGAAAATTCGCCCTCCGATTCCTGAAATCCTTTCAGACTTCACAAGTCAGGAATATTTTTTCACTATGACGATAACAACAACGAAAGGATTAAAGGGGATCCTTGATCCCTGACACCTAGTCAAGCATAAAATAGATCTTTGGAGAATTCTCAGTACATGTAAAAGGTAAAAGAGATTTATGATCTCCAAAGCCCGATGGTATAAAACTCAATGAAGAGGATTGATCTTCTGAGCAAGAGGTAAAGGAGACCTTTGATCCCTGACACCCGAATAACCATATAAAGAATGTTGAATTTTACAATGAACATCTTAATAGTATAAGGTAAGGATTAAGCTCGAAGGTAGACCCACAAAACCTTATAAATTTCTTATGGTATCTAACTTGGCTTATTTTGCAAGGTTTCTTTTCTTGAATATGTAAATGGTAATATGTGGTACTTGTGTTTGCAAAATGGATGCCGCCTAAGGATCCAAAGGATATGAAATACCAATACAAAGGTTATCACCCACCCTTTAAAATTTTTTCCTAATACAATGAGGTTGGAGACATTGACCTTGGACACGTCAACCTGGAAGAGTTTAAGCAAAGGGTCAATAATGATGTTGCTAGGAATCCATGTTGGAGTACAAGACCACTGAAAGAGGGGTGACTCAGTGGTCTAATGAGAAACCAAATTTCAAAACTTAACCCACTTGTATTATGCAAATAAACCCATTGAAAACAATTCAAACATGATATGCAAATACTTGATCAAAGATGAATAATCAAGAACAAAATGGCAAACCACCAAGAGAAGGCAAAACACAATTTTTATGAGTAGAAAACCCTAAAGGGTGAAAAACCACTCTAAAAATATGTTTCATTAAGCCTCACTGGCTAAAACCTCGTTGATTACAAATTTCATGCCTCATTGGCAATACAACAAGCCTCACTGGCTACACTCTATGCCTCACTAGCTTCACAATTTGCCTCATTGGCAAAACACTATGCCTCACTGGAAAACATCATGCCTCACTGGAAAACACCATGCCTCACTAGAAGTACAACACCACTTCATAAGAGATTAATTACAAACTATAGGGTTATTATGTTCCATACATATCATTGCTTTGTTAAAATTTCACACTTACCTTAACAATGTTTTCCCAATCTAAAAATCATAGTTCTTAAAACTGCCTTCATACCTCTACACACTTTTGACTGTTATCTTTCTTTGAATGCAAATTTAGAATATTGTCTCAGTTACCTCATTCACACACTTATCTCTCCTTGAATAAAAGAATCTTACTAACTAAATAAACACAATGGATAGATAGATATGAGCAATGAACAATAAATCATAAAGTGTTTGCATCAATTCTTTGAATACATCCCGATTGCACCCTTCTTTAAATTAACACACATATGACATCATAAGACTTTTACAACATCATTTCCCTATTATGACTCTCACCTCAAGACACATAAATACAAGCAAGTTCAGAGCACTGTAACACAAGTTCACTCACTGTCCAACAGACTTTAATCATCTGCTATAGCATACTAATCAATGCAAAACAAATGTAGATCATAAACACCATTATAGACCTCATTGACCCTTTCATATTTTGTCCTTTCATTATTCTACTTCACTATGCATAGTATTGATATTGACATGAGATTAATATCTTTGATCAACATCTCACATTATCCTTGCACTCATTTAAACTCCAAACACCAATAATCAAGTTCAGTTTTCACCAGACTATGTAGATACTAATACGTTTCTTAGATCTCTATTATATAGAAGTAGTATATAAACCCTTTTTCCTTTATTCACTCATGTAGATTCCTCTTTGTTACTGTTCTTGACAAAGACGTACTGTAATAATCGTCAAAAACCTTTCATCATGTCCTTACCCCTATTCCACACAACCGTTGGAATTAAAACATGCTTCAAATCTTGTCCATTGATCTCTAGCTTTGTGCCATCAAGACAATCATTGATCTTTCCTTTTCAAAAAGAGTTACATAACATAACCAAGTGTAATGACTGTTAGCCTCCCACTAATGTTTTTGCTTTGGGAAATAACTATTGTGCAGTTTAAATATTGACCACTAATCTTTGTCTCCGTGAGTCTCCCAATTAAATGATAATCATTGATCTTTCTATAGATGGTTGAATGAAAATTATTAACCTACCTGGCTGGTAATACATAAAGAATGGGTTGGTTATGCAATGAGAGCGACCCCCTTAAGGCATGACTTAAGTTAACTTTGACTGGTAGTATCAAGTCATTGAGCAAACATATCATAAAGTGAATTTCTCTTTAAAGGTCTTCAAAAGACTTAAACCCTGTATCTTAGGGTTTTAGGTTAAAGTGAATGCAAACTTCAAAAAATAAAAAACCTCGACTACAAATAAACTCGCTAACTATGATGAAATGAAGCAAACCTATCACACAATTGACCTCAAACACCTTTATGAAGGAACGAATAATGAAGAACCAAGTACCCTTGAATTTTGCATCAATGGCAAACTTTATCCAAGAACCTTTGCATTTACAACAACACTAGGATACGAATCCTTTAAGAACCATTCACCATGAGATCATGTTGTCAATGATTCTGAACAAGTCTCTACCAACAACATCCAAAACATTGCCTTTGAGTACCAACATCAAAATGTATTCTTTGTCGTGAATCAAAAGAGATATCATTACCATGACATGCATCAATCATCATGAAATGAATGAACAAGCTCCACTATGAAGATGAAGCTTTAGTTTGCACCACACACCATGAAGCAACTTTATGCTAAATTTCTACCACTACCAACACACTAAATGATCTTTATCCTGAAGCAACTTTGTCATACATAAACTATAATTAGATGATCAATAATGTACACCATGAACAAAGCCCAACTTTTTATATCAACACTTTGACATGAAGATGAAATAAATACCTTGAGACCATCTAACATTAGTAACACACCAAACCAAGTACCTTTAACATCAATGGAAAAACCATCAACCTTTGACATGAGTAAGAACCCTTTAAGCACCAAGAACACTTTGACATCTTTGACATCAATGACAGACACTGCCATTGCCAACACTCCAATGGCTAGGGATCTCTCTAAGTTAGGTTTGGTGAAGGCTATTGCTTTCCCCATTACTGTTCAATATATAGAATTAGTATTGACATGGGCCCAACACTACAACCACAAAACCCAAAAGATCAGGAGTCCAATGTAGAAATTGTACTTGATTTAACTCCTTAAATGATACAAAAGGTTTTCAAAATCCCCTCTCATCTTGAGTATGAAGTAGTAGATATGAAACAAGCAATCAAGTACTTTGATGAAGCTCCAATTGATAATTTAGATTATATAAATGACCACTTATTGGAGAAGCCTAGAAAGGTGGCTACCAAATTGGCAAGGATAAACCACATGAGTGAATACAAAGATGTCAAGGACTCGATTGTATTATTAAGTCGAGTGTTTGAGCAACCTAATGCAAAGGATTTCTATCCTTGGATGCTGATATTTATCAAGATCATCAATTCCTCTCACAAGAATAAAATTGATTGGGATCACCTTATCAATGACACCATTCACGATCAAATGTGCAATGTTCTTTCATCCACAAGGTTCTTCATGACTTCATATTTTGTATATCTACTAGTTTCACATGCCTCATTCCCAAAAATCACCAAGGTGGGCTCTTAAGAGCTAGGATAAGCAACCATTTATCACCATTATCCCCAATTGGAGTTGGAGGAAAGTTCTTGACATTTCGATGTTGTGAATGATAATTTCATTTATATGATAATTTGAGGCTTGAAGGGAGACTTTCCCAAAAGGATCTCCCTTGAAGCTATGAAAGTTATTGAATAAATTGTGTATTGGTTCATTTAGTACAAAACATTTACCTACATCAGAGTGTAGGTTTCCACAAGATGTCATACAAGCTTCCTAGGTATCCATCAGACAAGTTACTTTTATTAGAGGTTTGCAAGTAGATTATTGAAGTGTAACAACTCATTGTAGGAAAACATAAGCATGGGTATGGTTTTCTGATACAGATAGGAGTGTATTCTTGTGTGAATACATAAAATACTAAAAATGCAAAGATTAAAATGTCCAAGTATAGTTTTGACTTGTACAATGCTGCTTGGGGGAGATTCAACCCCATTGGAAAGATTAGCAAAGTGATGGGAGCATACTTCATCCATGAGCCCAAACTTGAAGATCATTGGGTGAATTGTGAAGGAGAGTTTGAAGTAAGATTGAAAGATTATTGTCAATTGATAATATTTTGACGAGACATTGTTTAAAGGCTGGGATTCCCAAAGAATAAATAGAAGATGGAAAGGTTTTGGATCTGCCCTATGCTGCCTAGAAGATACCTGATATTCCAATTTTCAATGTGAATTGTTTAGTCAAGAAGAATGATAACATTAAAGATATAACTCAAGAAGTGGTCTCACACTCTAAATGTTGGTTGAGTACAACTTTTTCCATGGCCAAACTACTAGAGAATCCAAAAATGGTTGAGAAGAAGGAAGGAGGAACTTCAACAAAATTGATTGTGAAGAAAGAGCATGATAAACCTTCCTCTAGTGCCCCTACAACCAAGAAGAAAGACAAGGGCGAACCTGCTAAAGAAGTAGGGAAGAAAAGAAAAGAAATGGGGCCAATCAACATTGCTTCTAAAGAAGAAGATGAGACATAACCAGAGGTAGGTGAAATATTATATCCAAAAAGTAGAATAAGGACATCAACCAGAGAAACAATAGCTCAACAAGAAACCAAAGAAGCATAATCCTCAACTCCTCCTCATAGGTAACCACTGCAAACTCCCCCTCCATCACCTCCAAAGGGTGAGACACCTATTCAACCATCTCAACTCCACCACTAGCTACTCCCCTCCTGATAGTTCAACTTCCTCTTGGAGAAGGTGTTCTTGTTGAAGATGTTGAAGAAGGGGAAGAGGAGAAGGATCCTCCCAAGGAAGAGGAAGCACAAAAAGAGGCTAGTAATGTGTTTGAAAATGTTCCCTTGAATGTTAATGTAGAAGAAGTATTTCCAAAAAAAGGGAATAAAGAAGGACCTCATACTGATGAGCGTATTGCTCAAGATGAGGCATTGAAACAACAAGAGGTTGAGCAAGAAGCCAACCAAGAAGAGAAAGTTGTTGATGAGAGGCCTCGAAGTGAAGAATTACACCAAGAAAAGGCTCAAGAGGAAGAAAAGAAAACTCAAGAGGAGCCAGAGGTAAACATTGGTACTTCTCAGGATATGAGGATAGTCTCTACTCCTCCAAGATAGACATGTGTTGCAATACCAGTATGGTTAAACCAGACCATTAAGAAGAGACAAAGGACATATGTAGAAACTCAAAAGCCAAGCTTAACTGTGTTATCAAAGGAATTCTAGTCTCTTAGAAGAAGAAGGAAGAAGGCTCGAAGGATTTATACTATCTCAATCAATGAGCAAGGTAACAAATAAGTTGAGATAACAATCCCTTTGGTGGACAAGATGGAGTTCAAAATGACAATTGATGATTACCAAATCCGTCAAGTGAATTTGGATGTGCAGACAAGGGATGGTGAGAAGTCATCATTGCAGATGTTAGTATCTACTATTTTGAGGAGAATGCAAAAAGATGAGAACATAAAAGAGGAGCTTAAAGCTCAAGTTAAACAATTGACTACTTGCATTAGTAATCTCATCGACCCTGTTGGTGACAAGGATCATGAGTATACACTTTAAGCTACCTTGAAAGGTGAAATTAGGCCCTCTAATCCCAACAGATAGATTCTAGCCGTGCAACAATGGAAGGAATTTTTTTTGGAGTTAGCAGAAACAATTTTGAAGCAATTAGTAAAAACATACCATGAAATTAGTGTGAAGATAGCCACACCCAATAAATTTCTTTAAGCGTTGACGAGGAATTGCTAGTATGGGAGAAGTATATCCCAATCCTCCAACAAATGAATGAGACTAAAGAAGAAGAACTATTTAAGGTTGTAGTAATTCAAGATGGAGAACATGAGTCAATTTCTGTTTTGGATAAGGAAAATTTTGAGCCAAATTTTTGAATAAATGTAAAAGTAAATTGAATAATGATAGGAATCAAGTGAAAAAATCAATGAATGACATCCAAACAGTAATAGAAGAGCTAGGGTGCACATTCTAGGATAGCCTTGTGTTGGTAAGGAAACCTAAGAAAATGATCAAAGAATTGCATAATTTGATGCATGGACAAGTCACTCAAGAAGGAATAAACAACATGGTCAACAAGAAAGCGAAACTCTAATCTCTTCAAGAATATTTGGAATCCTTCGCTAAGATACAACAATAAATGGAGAAGACCACCTTTGATAAAAAGATCAAAATTCAATTTCACCAGGGGCCATCCATGGAGAAGATGAAAGAAGTAGTTCCGACTTGGATTGAGAATTTCACTAGATAACTGAAGATAAGGTGGAGGTTGTTGCTCTTGCTGGAATGAATGTTTTGGAAATGTTTTGACATTGTTGAGGATGACATGTTTTTCCCAGATCAATACCTATATTAAGGAGGTCAAAGATGTGCCTAAAGGTTGTAATGAAGGTTGATGCATTCACCATGTGCCAAAACACAAGGACGTGGGAGTGGTGGAACTCCAAGTTGATTTCAATCACATTTCATCTTTATTTTAGTTGTTTTACACTTTCCTTAAACTTTAGAAAAAGACTTGACTGCAACTGGGGTGCCCAATTCAGTTTTATTTTTTAATTTCTAGTTTTATTTCAGTTAAAGATTGGTGGAGTTTGATTCCGGTCACTTTTTAATTAGATCCACAATTATGGGAACCTTATTTTCTATTTATGTTTAATTGTATATCATTTTAAGGGTTCAAATTCTAGTGTAATTTCTACAACTACAAACAATACAATCTCAGTGTGGAGTTTTTGCCTATTGACTTTGGTGCAAATTTTTGATTTATTTATCTAAGGATTATGCCTGTGTTGCATGCATTTGGATTCAACACTATGTTGATGGTACAATTATTATGTTTTAATCACAATTGCTAAATTAGTGAGATCTAAGTTTAATCTATGGAATTAAGTGGGATTTTGTCCCAAATTTGAGTGTGATTAATGGTGTTCTGGTTGAATGAAATTCAAAAATCTTATGTATTTTGTGTTTCCTTTGAAGATTGCACTCCATTAATAGTAAATGTGTGATTTTTTTTTTATTAATGGTTATTTTATAAGATCTTGTTTAAACGTGTAGACGTGATTGATTGGATGCTTTATGTTGTTCAATTAGAATAGATTTATATTACTCCTCATTACCCTATTTCTTTTTTCACTATGTTAAATTATAAATGATTTATACATTGAAGTGAAAGAGCAATAAATTGATTTCCAATTTGCTATATTTTTAAATTTAATCTTTTGTTTTGAATTATTAAGATTATCTTTCGTGATTGCATATGATTTTCTAGTTATCGAGATTCCATATCCCCTCTTGAAACTGCATTGATCTTACAACTATGCTACCCACATAGTCATGACTTGATAGAAAGGAACATTGGATTAATTCTCATTAATTTTAAAGAGAGGAAATAAACCCTTATTTCCTAGCATGTTGTGTGTGACCAAAATTTCCCTTAATAGAATTAACACCAGAAGGAGGGTCTACACTAGAAAAACTATAAAATATTGGGTCATTCTTTGCAAAGAGATACCGTAGGATACTTAGATCTTCTCCTGATAAATAAGATTTGACTGAGTTAGTCCAACATAGGAATAAAAGGAGTGACAAAGGGAAATATAGAGGTGAATCTTCCAGATATGTAGCTTCGTCATTAAATCCTAGTTCACCATCCTCACCTGTGAGTATAGTAACTCCTCGAATAGTAACCATTACTACCCCTTCGCTACCACCTAGGGCATTTTTTTTACTGTCAATGAAATCTCTCCACTAAATGTTGGAGCAATTTTGAATGAACTACCAAGGAACCCCAATTTTTTTTGTCTTGATTATGTGTACGGTGAGTAAAGGATAGCAGAGGATCATATTAAAAATTTCAAAGAAATTTGTAATCAGGCTCAGATTGCCCACATGGATATTGTTTGTAGGTTATTTCCCTACTCATTAGAAGAATTCACCTATGCTTAATACCTTAATCTCCCTTGAGGAGGAATCACAATGTGGCTACAACTGGAGAATAAGTTTCTAGACTAGTTTAAAACTTACACAAACCCACCCATTTGTACCATCAATTTGTAACTTGTAGGAAAGAACTAAACGAGCCTATAAGTATCTACAACACCCAATCCCATAAAGCTCATAAACGATAGGAAAATCCATATGTGATACCTGAGCTCGAAGTGGTTCAAACCTATCTTAGATCCATAGATCCCCTTACTAGTCTGTTTATGAAAAGATTACCTAAGAATCTGAGAGACACACTAGATAAAATTTACAATAAAACACTTGTATTCACCCAATGAATGGATGTGCAAGCTATAAATATATCTGGGGTTTTCCTTCTTTAGGTCCACCAAGGATGGCCAATCAAATATTTGCTATAAATAATGCTTTGAGAAACCATACACCATTAATGAACCCTATTCCACGAGCTATGAATACATTTTAGAATTTATTATCATATCAATCCCCTATCCAACAAATCCTTACAACAACCACACTTACTTATCTGGGCTATAGACAAGAAGTAAATATTACACATGGCATAAGACAACCAACAAAACCATTCTTTGAGCAATCAACACCATGAGTTGGCTAAAATAAGAATACCCAATTAGCTTTTGAAGTTGAATCCATGGAAAAAGATGTCTCAAATAACAAATGAATTAGTCCATTTGAAAGTTAATCCTCCCCAAACATGGACCACTCAGCCAAAACAGTGGCCAAAGTTTTCATCACAGTCAAACTAATAATTAAAATAACCAGGGTTTCTAAAATTGAGGGTTTAACAACTAGAGAGGGCAATCAAACTTGGGATACCTGGGCTAATAATGGAGTTCTCAGTCCACTAGATGGTGCTAACATTGAACATTCAGTAGATAATATTGGTTGTATGTTTCATGAAATATATGACCATATTGAGGCCAACTTCCCAAACAGCAAAAAATGTCTTCATTAATGTAAGGTAGTTCTCAAACCTCTACTAGTGGCATGAAAGCCATGATGGTAGATTCTTACGAGACTAATTCAAGAAACTTTGCTGAAGAAAAGAATTCTCATTTCCATTCAAAAACAAAAATGAGCAAGAAGGAGTGGACATCCTTTCCTTTTAATGGAACAAGAGCAACTATAATATGAGAGTTAAGAAGGAACCTTTGACTAATGGGATTCCACCAACCTCACATCCAACTCCCCCAAAACCTCATTCAGACAACAATCCTCCTACCCCGAAGGATCCTTTCGGATGGAAGGCTAGATCAAGTAACTTCACACCCTAAAAAACCCCAATCAAAATGAAGAAAAGTATAGTGTTGTGGATGATTTAAAAAATAAAATCCAACACCTCCATCTACGACATGCTGCAACTTTCCCAACCCAAAAAGAAGCATTATTAAAATCATTAGCCAACCCCACTGGAACTTCTACTGGTTCTACTCAAAAGGATAAAGGACAATCCCTTAATACCTTTGATGTGGCTATTGTCTTTAAAGGTAAACTCATAATCCCCTCTTTTCTATTGAAAGTACGCATGTTCGGTAAAAATGTCCATAACTTTTTAGTAGACTCTGGGGAATCATGTGATATCATACCCTACTCCATTTTTCAAAAGCTAGGAGTAACATGTAGACCAACCAATAGAGTCGTGGTCCAACTGGATAAGATTGAAGTCAAAGTCATAGGGGAATTAAAGAATGTCCATATGCAATTATCCTCTGACCTGAGAATCTAGGAATACATTGAAATACATGTAGTGGATATTCCTGAAATGTACAAAATGCTTCTTAGTCAAGAGTGGACTAAAGATTTAAGAGGATGGTTCTCAACATACTTCACATAACTCTGGTTATCATGGAAGGGGCTAAATAACCAGATTAGGATTGATGTCGAACCTAAGTAAAAACATACAATAACTGCATATAATACCCCAAATAAGGTTTCATTCCTAGAATTAGACTTGGGTGTGTATAAAATGAATGATATTACGATGATGTCATTAAAAAATGAAGAACAATTAGAAGTGGAAAGTCCTGTCAAAGAACTACAAAAATTTGAAACTGCAGATCAGGTCTTTCAAGATTTTTTGAATAAAATGTATAGTGATATAACTAACCTTGGGAGTATTTAGATACCTTTATACTATTATTACCAGGGTGGTGCAAGATATATGAAAAAAAACACTTTGAGTTCACTTTTCCCGCTTATCAGGATGCATGGGTAAGAGTCAAAATGATACACTATCCAAAGCTGGAAGGTAATAACTTAGAGGAAAACACAACATAAGATGAAAGTTTTGATTCATTAGATCAGTTGACCTCAAAGGATGAGTAATATATTGGAGAATAAATTCATGCTCTTCTCATAAAGAAGCCTCTTGGAGAGGAAAGTTTGACCTCCATAGAGAAGAACCTGTCGAAAGATGTGGGAAATAAAATTAGAGATCTAGTTATCACTAACCAAGATAGTCAAGAAAAGGGCAACATCCCACCAGCATTACCTCTGGAAAAGTGAACAATTTGGAAGCTTAGATTTGATGGATCTAAGTGCAAACAAGGGAATATTGTTGGGATTGAATTGGTCAACCCACAAGGGAAATTTTTCCTGAGTGCTTTCAGATTGCAGTTCACATGTACCAACAATGTCATAGAGTATGAAGCTTTGATCAGGGGTTTGTTGTTTTCCCATCAAAAGGTCAAATAGATGTTTGTAGAAGGGGATTCTCAGCTAATTGTAAGGTAGGTAATAAGCTAATATTCCTATCATGATAAAAGATTGCATACCTATTGAAATAGAGATGGTTCTCGTATCATCAATCCAAGAGAGTATAACTAATTTTTAGGTGTTTGAGGATGAACAAAATATCCTCAAATTCATCACCATCTTTGAGATATTCACTGCTCAAATTATTGATGAATGTGATAGGGATCCATTTGACATATTGGAGGATGACATCATTAACCTAAAGACCTAACATCATTAACCTAAAGACCAACATTATCCCCAAAAGTATGGTAGTGTTGGAGAGGATATTATTTGATCTCTATTATACCACCAGGATTCAAAAGGCCACCACTGACTCAAGAGGCAGTACAAGTGATCTCCACAAATTAGGGGATGAGCTTGATAAAAGAGATGTTTCTATTAGACATATTTGTACCTCAAAAGAAAGGGATGGAATAATAAAATCCTTGACATATTACAGAGAGGTAATTGTGTGGAGCTACAAAGAGCTAAAGACCTATGATACATCAATAATCACACACAATATCCCTCTACGAAAAAATACAAAGTCATTCAGGCATAGGCAATGACCGGTTAATGCATTACTGGAACCTTTAATTCAAAAAGAAGTTCAAAAGTTGTTGAGTTCTAGGATCATGTATCTACTGTGACACTCCACTTGTGTGGCCAACCTAGTATTGATGTGAAAGAAAAATGGAGAAATAGAATTATGCATGGATTTCTTTGAAATATCAATCAGGCTTTTGAGAAGGACAACTATCCATTGCCTTCACATGATTTTTTTTGTAGATAGTTAATGGGTCCCAGATGATTTCCTTCTCGGAAGGGTACTTAGGATACAATCAAGTGATGGTTAGAGAAGAGGATAGGTTGAAGACTACTTTCACTACAAAGTGGGGCACCTTTGCATATCATAGAATTCCATTCGAGCTCATCAATGTTGGAGCCACTTTCCAAAGAGCAATGGATATAGATTTTAAAGGGCTGATTGGGAAGTGTATCATTATTTCTATGGATGATGTTTTCTAAGAAAATAGTCGACAATGTGACTGATTTATGTAATATATTGCAACACTGTAAAGATTTGAGGATCTCTTTGAATAGCAAGAAGTGCATCTTTAGTGTGAAGGAAAGCTTTTCGGTCACATAATATCAGAAAAAAGGTATTTCTATAGATCTAGAGAGGATTAAATCTATTATGAAGTCGTTGAACTTCCTAACAACAGGAAATAATTGAAATCTTTCTTCAAAATATTAATTTTGGCAGGAAATTTATTAGTGGGTTCACAAAAATCATTCTACCACTAAATGATATGCTAAAATCAAGTGGACAAGTGAAGCCAAGAAACTGTTTTAGGAAATCAAAGAGGTTATAACTAGTCACCTGTATTGGCTAGCCCAGACTACTGAAGCCCTTTCCATATCTATAATTTTGATTTTGTCCTTTCCTGTACAAGTGTTCTTACACAAAAGGGAGAAGAAGGAGATGAAAATCTGAGCGCATTCATGAGCACTCCCTTCGAAAATGTTGAAATAAGATATCCTAATTTGGATAAACAATACTTTGCTTTAGTCAAAGCTATTAAGAAATTTAGATACTATATCTTGAGAAGCAAAGTAATAGCAATAGTTCTTGATGCTGTGGTCAAGTTGATGTTGATACAGAACAAGCTTATAGAACGACGCAGGAAATGGATGGTGATACTCCATGAATTTGATATGGATATCCAACCTATGAAATTAGTGAGAGGTCAAGGACCCTTAAAGACCCTGGTAGGTGTAGATCAACAATTGGTTTTCCAACAATATACACAACAAGGCATCACCTCTTATGAGTGGTATAGAGACATTGTTCAATACCTACTGCAGGAAAAATGTCCTTATAATATGAGTGTAGCACAAAGACGAGCCTTAAAGATCAAGAGTTAAGCTTATGTTATTAAAGGTGGAGTCTTGTATAGAAGAAATTATGAAGGTATTTACCTTAGGTGCCTAGATAAAAAGGTTTTTGTCTCTATTTTAACATAATTTTGTGATAATTTTGGTATAGGGAAGGGCTCAACTGAGGTGAGGACACATCAAATACTATGGGATAGATACTACTATCCTACCTTGTTTAAAGATACCTTCTAGCCTCAATTTTATGGAAATGATACATCCTCACTCTTATGTAGGATAGATTTATTTTGGTAGCAACTGATTATTGCACGAGATGGTCTGAAGCAGTTGCTTGCAGACAATGTACTACTAATGTTGTTATCAAATTTCTTGAGGATCAAATCGTGACTAGGTTTGGAATGCCCTTCACACTGGTATGTGTCGATAATGACCCTTCCTTTTCTTTGGTACAATTAATGTAATGGGAATTTGAGCATGGTGTTATTGTTAAATATTTGTCAAACTATTATCCCCAAGGTAATGGAGTGGCTGAATTTACAAATAAAAACTCAATAGGAGTGAAAGAAACCGTTGGATAAAAACTTGAAAGATTGACACTCCCACATTATGTTTGCATTATGGGCTGACCAAAATAGAATTAAAACATCTTTAGGGATTTCCCCTTACCAATTAGTTTACAATTTAGAGCTAGTTTTCCCAATGAACCTTAGAATACCAACATTGAAATTCATGTAGAGTTATCTAGAAATAGATGACAAAGTACAAATAAGGTCGATGAACTTGTTAGAGTTAGATGAAAAATGTACAACTGCACTTGAGCATGTGTCAAAACATTGGGTTATGGTAAAATGTTGGTTTGATAAAAAAAACCAAAATCAAGGCCTTTAGGATTTCAGGTCTTTTCCTATTATGGGACAAATCCAAAGAGAAGAAAGGGAGCCATTCAAAGTTTGATAAAATTTGGACAAGTCCTTACCAAATTTCTTAGATTCTGGGGGAGAATACTTTTAGGATCGGTACAATGACTGGAGAATGTGTCCCATTGCATGTTAATGGACAATTCCTTGAAAATTATTTCAGATCCTAGGGAAGAGTTTAACTCTTTCGTGTAAATAGTTAAGATAGGTTTTGTTGTTTCTTTTGTTTGTCCTTTTCTTGTTATGTGGCTTGTCTTGTTCTATTTTATTTTCTTTGTTTGTGGGTTTTCATGAATAAAAGGCTTGAGTATCAACCATGAAAGAAATAATTGAGGTATTTGTGTTTTTAGATCTTTTCCTTGTTTAAGTTTAAAGTTTACTAATATAGTGTTAAACTCTAGAGTCTTGATTTATCTGGTGTATAAGGCCGACCAATCTCAAAATTTAATTGATTAGATCTCAACATTTACAAACATTCAAGAATCAGGATTAAAACTAGAAGTGGAAGATAGTGATCTACAAGTTCAAGAAAAATAAAAGGCGTTGTCTTTCTTAGTGACCATCGTGATTA
The DNA here is from genome assembly GCA_007258455.2 of Sequoia sempervirens. Classification (NCBI taxonomy): domain Eukaryota; kingdom Viridiplantae; phylum Streptophyta; class Pinopsida; order Cupressales; family Cupressaceae; genus Sequoia; species Sequoia sempervirens. Next base: position 7,279 of record VDFB02329941.1, on the reverse strand, counting down.
CCAAACCAACACTAGGTAATAGCATAGAAATCAAATTGAAAATAAAGAAAACCAGTTAATGAATAAGGCTGATTCAAATAACCTCTATGGATACCTAACTGGAAGTAGAGCTAGGTTTGAGGGAATCAAAGATATCTTCGTTAGGGCCATGGACACCTAGCTTTCAGTGAAGCTATGTCTAGGTCACACTAACTACTATTTTAAAAAGAGAAAAGAGAAAATAAATTGTAATAAAATAGTTGGGAGAAAGGCAAGATCAAATAAATTGCCTTGATCTATTGGTCATATGTTACACGAATACTCTCTTTATGAAGGGATAAATCATATGCACACACTTTGAGATTCATGAGATTATTGTGAAGAGTAAATTGGTCAAGTGCTTAGATACCTATTGACTTTATTGTTTAATATTAGGTTTGTGATATCTTTGGATCTAAGTTTGCTGAAAATATTTGAAGGTGGAAATGCTCTTTGAGAATTTTGTTTGTTGGTTTCTATTTATTGTGCCTTCACACTCATGCCCCTTTTTCTCTTGGAAAAAGGGGGACCCCCCTCATCTTTGCTTTGCGTGCCTTTCTTTTCCCTTTCTCCCTTTCTCTTCTTTTCCTTTTCTTCTCTCCCTTTCTCATTTTTTCTTTTCTATGTTTTGTTTACTTTTTGGGTTCTAATGTCAGGATTCCAAGGAGGGTTATACCTTCCTCTTCAGGGTTGACTCCTAACCTTTCCCTTTCACATGTCATTGGTCGCTTATTGGGTATTCATCAGGCTTCACATGTCAAAGTTTTCTTTTTCAGGGATACCTTGGCTTGCACTATACGATGATGGTGCCTTGTTTAACATGCACGTCACATCATGTCTTATTAGGAGAATGAATGTGAGTTTAAATTTATTGTTGCATCATCAAAAATTAATGTTGCACCAACCCACATAATAGCGTGCCATTAATGTGAAAAATTGAATGGGTATTAGGCTAAGAATTCATTCATTTTGTGACTACCCATTTGAACAAATTGTATTTTCATGTGCTTTGCAATTTTCTTCATCTATTGAGCCCACCATTTCTTCTAAGTATTGACTTGGGCTTCCGCATATCATGGGGGTATAGTGGTTTTCTAGACTAGTTTGCATTCGTGGTGTGTCTCGTTGTCCATTCGTGCTGCTTGTTTCTTGTTGGTGCTCGACTTTCCAATTTTTTGGTTCGTGTTTTGTTCATTCCACTTGGGTGATTGTCTAGTTTTATTCCTCTAACTCCAAAGTTTCCTTTCATACTACTTGAAGTTAGTGAATTCATATGGCTTCGATCTTTATGTTTATTTAATTGACTTTCTTGCATGGTGTGAGATTGCATTTTTGGTTTTCGGGCTTCTATTCATTTCATCTTCGTCCTTTGTTTCCTATTGGTTTCGGTTTAGTTTTTTTCTTTGTCCTCAATCTAGTTTTGGCATTCTATTTTTTGTGTTTTTTCATTTCGCTTTTTTGTTTTGCTTTTTTGTTTTGCTTTTTCTCTTGCCAAATTTTGGCTCTTTTGTCTCACTAGATTGAGTATCTTTTTTGTGCATTAAACGATGATGTTTATGATGTCATCATCCGACATTAGAACTCAAGGTTTTTAGGGTCTCTTTCTATTTTGTCAATGAATGATTCAGGATTAACAACCATTGGGCCTTAGACCTCATGGTTTCCTCTTACTTCCTATATGAAAACATTTTCAAAGGTAAGAGGAAACTCTAATCATCGAGTATCAATCATGCCTTAGAAAAAGTCGATTACCATTTTTAGACCTTGGACTTTGAGGATACCTCTTACCACATTCCTTATAGAGGTGGAAGTGGTAGAGAGTATTTTTGATCCCTAATGTTCGAAAAAATATTAAACATTCAACTAAGGCTTATTGATTCCCAAAATTGCCTTTCAGATGTTAGACATTTGACTTCCTAAGGTTTCCACTTCAGTTCATGCCTTAACACTTCCAAGATTCAAAACATATTTTGGGTCTCAAACTTTGCAAGTTTCTTTTATTGCATACTCGAAAACACTTGCAAAGGGAAAGAGGAAACTTTGATCCCTGAATTGTGAATTTTCCTTTGACTTAGCAAATTGGATAAATGATTTTTAGACTTAAGGGTATCGGTAATACCTCTTACCTATTGCTAATAGAGGTGCAAGGGGTAAAGGGTATCCCAAATCCCTGATTGTTGATTATACATAATGAAACAGTTAGCTAAGTCAATGCACCTTAAAACAAATTTGGACTTCAGATGTCTCTAGTGTCATTTACATGCTTCCTTATAGAGGTAGCAAGTATGATGGAACTGTTATCACCTAAAATTGCACCCTTGTTGAACCTGATGTTCAACACCTCAGTGTAACATTGGAAGACCTCTAAAGATGTGGGTTTCTTGTGAGCAGAGGTCAACCTCCGGAGAAGGCCGACTTCCTTTGTGTTATCACCTAAACTACTAATTCTTTGAAGGGAAAGGGAGAAGGGGAAAGAATTAAAATAAAGATTAAATTCTAAGGTGATACACCAAATGATAAGAAATCAGGAAATGAAAACAAGATGCAAACACACTAGAGAAACTAGATTGCAGCTATTTTACTTACTCAACATGACCCCATTAGACTTATGCATCACTCTTAACAGGTTTGATCTACATACATATCTCAAGAAGGAAGGAACAAACTTCACAGATTTGTGGTATGAATACAGATTTAAGAAAACATTGTTGAAGAAATACATACATAAGCTAACATACAGAAAACAAGAGTGACAAGAGCATTAGTACTTGTTTTCAAGGTGAACTCTGTTTTGCATTCCAGATTTCAATTTTTGAGTTACAAAGAAACATACATACAGTCGAGAAAGGATTGATAGAAATCACTAACTCTTCAGAGTGTATAATCCGAACTATCTACAAAAAGGCAAAAAAAATGCCTTAAATATCAAAGTGTGTTGGCCCCTTAGGGCTTACAAAAAATCAGGGCCCAGAAAAACTGCCCCTTAGATTTTTTTATTGAATTTCAAGCTGCACCCTACGTGTCCATGTCGATGTCAAAGATTTCCTTCAAGGAACTCCCTTCTTGAACATTTTGCAACCACCGCAATTCACTTTTGTTCCTCGTGTCGATCTTCGAACCTCCCTGTCGAGTGCCTCTAATGCTTTTGAGCTTAGAACAGATACACATTGCTTTTCATTTTGTTGATGTTCTTTAGATTGACATGGCTCACTTTCAAATCTTTCTGATTGATCGAGTAAACTCCACGCAGATTCTTTAGTTAGTCAAAAACTCCTTTGATCAGAATCACATCTCGGCGAGACACTGGAAGTGTCTCACCGATGCGATTACACCCCTCTAAAATTATCGGCACAACATGTGACAGTTGATGAGAGCTCTTATCGATCCACCAAAAAATATCAAAGCTATCTTTGTCATCACTCAGAACATCGGCAAGACACTACTGAGTCGGCAGGATCTCATAGCGATGCCAGATCCTTCTACTCGGGCTCATTCTGTATCGGTCGGATCCTTCTTTGGTCGGTGAGACCTCTCGCCGAGCTTCCTCTTGTCTCCTTTTCCTTTTCATTTCGCCATCTCCCCGAGCTCCTCTTCAGTCGGCAAGACATTTTACCGAAGGAAAACGCGCCCCGAGGCTCTTCGTCTTTGGCAGGAGTTGATTGATGTCACCCAATGCACCCCATTCTCTGAGCTCTTCATTTCTTTCAGAAGACTTTGGCAAGTCGGGAAGACTTCATAGCGAGGCCCCATAGTCATACCGATATTTGCTTTTGTCGCTGAGACACCCTCCATTCGCCGAGACCTCTTGTAGACTTCCTTTTGCTTCGGCAAACTCTTCATTCTGCAAGACACTCGGCGAGACCCTTCGTTATCAGTGAGACATTGGCCTGTCGGCCAGACCTCCCGCTGGGCTCCTTAACTCTCGGCAATGAGCTACTTTCTCTTTGGTCGGGGAGACATTATGCCTTCGTCGGGACATTCTGGCGAAACTACTTTCCTTGGCCGAGAGCACTCTACTTTAGCAAGAGTTCACCCCGTTAGTGAGACATCTTGGTGAGATCACTTTTCTCTCGGCGAGCTTCCTTCGTGTTGCTGAGACTTCTTTATGGCTAAGACCCTATGCCGAAGGCCAAATCCTTCGGCGAGTTCCTTTCTTTATGTCGGCAAGACCTCTCATCGAGCCTTAAATCTTTGGGTGAGCCCATCTTATTATCGGCAAGACCCTTTGGTATCGGTGAGACATCTCGCCGATCTTCATTCCTTATACCGAAGCCATGCCCCTTCGGTGAGACTTCAGTTGGTCGCCAGGACCTTTTGGCGAATGCTTTGCCTTTTGGCGAGTTCCTTTTCTTGTCGGGGAGACAACCTTACTTCGGCAAGACCTCTTGCCGAAGTCCTTTTCTCAACGAGGCCTTTTTGTTGTCGGTGAGACTCCCGCCGAAGGCAAACATATCAAGGCCCTTTACTCAGTCGGCGAGACTAAATGTCTTTGCCGAGACATTACGGTGGAGGCATCTCCTCTTGGTGATCTCTTTGTTGTTGGTGAGACATTGGAGTTGGGGAGACCTTTCTCTGACTTGAATGCCACGCCGAAGGCTCCCTGTTGTTGGCGAGACATCATCGGTTTGCCGAGACCTCTTGTTAAAATACATCTCCTGCCAAAACCTTATTGTTGGTCCGGAAGACTTCACTGGTCACCGAAACTCACGCCGAACTCTTCATTCTACCCGAGCTTCAAATCTTTTGTTTCGCTGAGACTTTTTGGGTTGCCGAGACCTTCTATAGACTTCCCTTACTTACCCCGAATGCAAGTAGTCGGTGTGACTTTCTCACATCGCCAAGACCTCCCGCCGAAGGCAAAACCTTATGTCGATAGTGAAACCCCTGCTAATTGGCAAGACTCTATATGATCACTAAGACCTTCTGCCGAAAGCAAATCGTTTCCTCGAGATCAACTTTGTGGGCTACTGTCGGTGAGACATCCGCATCAGAGAGACACACGAGACTTATGGCGACCCGAATGTCTTGGCGACTGGTATTTTAGACAAATGGAATGCATTACTAGTCGGAAAGACACCAGAGGGGTCTTTCCGACTTTCTTCTTTGATGGATTTTATGCCGAAATTGACTGAGGCATACTTTCAAATGAGCTCCTTGTGACCTGATTGAGCCTGTAGGTGAAAATTGGGTAACTGGAACCTTGACCTTCAATGTCTACCAACATGAGAAATTACTTTTTCCCAAATAATGAGAATGACAAGTGTTCCTTCATTAAATATCTTTTCAAAAGAATCAAGTTAGAAGAAGAGAATGCAAATCGGACTTTGGGCATTGGGATTTTTCCTTAACCAATACTAGAATAAATGGTAGGCTAAAAAATGAAACTCCGCCCTCTGATTCTCGAAATCCTTTTAGACTTCACAAGTCAGGAATATTGTTTGCATTATGCCGATAACAACAATGAGAGGGGTAAAGGGGATCCTTGATCCTTGACACCTGATCAAGCATAAAATAGATCTTTAGAGACTTCTCATTATAGGTGAAAGGTAAAAGAGATTTCTGATCTCCCAAGCCTGATGGTATAAAACTCAATGAAGAGGATTGATCTTCTGAGCAAGAGGTAAAGGGGAACTCCTATCCTCGACACCCGAATAACCATATAAAGAATGTTGAATTTTACAATGAACATCTTAATAGTATAAGGTAAGGAGTAAGCTCGAAGGCCGACCACCAAAACCTTATAAATTTCTTATGGTATCTAACTTGGCTTATTTCACAAGGTCTCTTTTCTTGAATATGTAAATGGTAATATGTGGTACTTGTGCTTATAGAACGAATGCCACCTAAGGATTCAAAGGAGGTGAAATACCAATACAAAGGTTATCACCCACCCTCTAAGATGTTTTCCGAATACAATGAGGTTGGAGACACTGACCTTGGACACGTCAACCTGGAGGAGTTTAAGCGAAGGGTTAATAACGATGGTGTTTGGAATCCAATGGCTAGGGATCTCTCTAAGTTGGGTTTGGTGCAGGCTGTTGCTTTCCCAATTACTATTCAATATCCAAAATTAGTATTGACATGTGCCCAACACTACAACCACAAGACCTAAAATATCGGGAGTCCAATGGAGAAATTGTACTCTATTTAACTCCTTAAATGATACAAAAGGTTTTCAAAATCCCCTCTCATATTGAGTGTGAAGTAGTAGATAGGAAAAAGGAAATCACATACTTTGATGATGCTCCAAATGATAATTTGGGTTACATAAATGACCACTTATTGGAGAATCCTAGAAAGGTGGCTACCAAATTGGCAAGGATACACCATATGAGTGAATACAAAGAAGATGTCAAGGACTTGATTTTATTATTAAGTCGGGTGTTTGGGAAACCTAATACAAAGGATTTCTATCCTTGGATGTTGAGATTTATCAAGATCATCAATTCTTCTCACAAGAAGAAAATTGATTGGGATCACCTTATTAGTGACACCATTCACAAGCAAATGTGCAATGTTCTTTCATCCACAAGGTTCTTCATGACTTCATATCTTGTATATCTACTGGTTTCACATGTCTCATTCCTAGAACTCATCAAGGAAGGCTCTTAGGAGCTGGGAGAAGTAACCATTTATCAGCATTATCCCCGGTTGGAGTTGGAGGCAAGTTTTTGCCATTTTGACGTTGTGAATGATAATTTGAGGCTTGGAGGGAGAATTTTCCAAAAGGATCTCCCTTGAAGCTATTAAAGTGATTGAAGAAATTGTGTATTGTTTCATTTAGTACAAAACAGTCACCTACATTAGAGTGCAGGTTTCCACAAGATGCCATACAAGCTTCCTAGGTATCCTTTAGACAAGTTACTTTTACTGGAGGTTTGTAGGCAGATTATTGAAGTGTAACAACTCATTGTAGGAAAACATAAGCATGGGTATGGTTTTCTGATACAAATAGGAGTGTATTCTTGTGTGAATGCACAAAATACTAAAAATGTAGAGCTTGAAATGTCTAGGAAATTTTTTGACTTGTACAATGATGCTTGGGGGAGATTCAACCTCATTGGAAAGATTAATAGAGTGATGGAAGCATACTTCATCCACGATCCCAAACTTGTTGGGATTTATATCTCAAATTATTGGCTTGTCATATTCCTTTAAAGTTCTCTTGTCAGCCTGACTTCCTCTTATCGACGAGACTTGGTTCTTTGTTCCCTTGATACTCCAAAAACCTTCACGATTTGGTGCTAACAAATTTGTTCTA